>JAJIZL010026012.1:96675-132322 GCA_023969395.1 Amblyomma maculatum
CTTAAAAGGGCGCTAGAGCCATCGCTGGACTCATTTGGCAGCCGGGGAAGTGAACGAAACACATCGTGACCTTTATTCTTGCTTTACGCAAGCTTTGAAGACGAAACGCTGGGACTGACCACGTGCCTGAACAACCACTGCTTAGGTGCTGGCTCGGCCTGTTTCGTGGGACAACGTGACCTACTCGACATCGCCTAAAATGGCGCCATAGCCGTGCTGGACTCATTTGGCAGCGGGGCTAGTGAACGGAACACGCCGTGACCTTTCGTCTTGCTTTACATAGGTTTTCAAGACGAAACGCTGTGAATGACCACCTACCTAACAACTGCTGCTGACTCGGCCTGTTTCGTGGGACAACGGCACCTGTTCTACTTCGCTTAAAAGGGCGCCAGAGGCATTGCTGGACTCGTTCAGCAGCCGGGGCTGCGAACGGAACACGTTGTGACCTTTCATCTTGCTTTACACAGGCTTTGAAGACGAAACGCTGTGACTGACCACGTGCCTGAAGAACCGGTGCTTAGCTGTTGACTCAGCCTGTTTCGTGGAACCACGTGACGTACTCTACTTCGCTTAAAAGGGCGCACAGCCATCGCTGGACTCATTTGGCAGCCGGGGCAACGAACGGAACACGTCGTGACCTTTAATCTTGCTTTACACAGGTCTGAATTGTTACTGCCTCTCCTATTTAACAAGTTTATCTTTGCTGCCTCTGGTGCCACTTGCTGCTACGTTTTGCGCGCCTGTGTTCCTCTCTCAGAGGATAACACGATAACGCTCAGAGGATAACAGCTTAAGATTGGAACAAAAACGTCAAAGTGAAGGGTACACCGGTTGAGAAAAATGAGAACCTAGTAGACGTGCTTGAAAGGTATATAGGAGAAGCGTTGGGTGAGCCAATTAATTAACAGGGCAGTGAGGTCTGCCACCGTGTTCTTGTGCGGAATAGTGGGAAGGAAGAGGCCGATCAGAACATCGTTGTAGTCTTTAACCACCGCTCGAAACGTGACGCAGTTGTTGAAAAAGCACGAATGATGAGGTTCACTACAATTGAACTGGGGTTTGCCAGTGCGCAGTCAGTATTTGTGAACGAGCACCTGGCCCCCCAACTAAAGAAGCTTCTTGGACTGACAGTCTCGAAGAAAAAGGAAATGCGCTATTCATGGGTTAGGGGTGGCAAAATCTACGCAAGAGTCGTCTCGTGTGCTACGCGTTACCTGCGATGCGCTCTTTGAAAAGATAGCCTAAATAATTCATATCGATCGGTTCAATCACTTCCGTTCCTTTCACTTCGGTGATCATGCCATGTAATGTTATCTGCCTGAGTGGTGGTGCTTACCCGTAATTTCTGCACTGCAATGCGCAATCGGCTAGAAGCAAGCACGATAGTGTTTCTTGCTGAGTTTGAATTTCATGTCGTCACGTTAAAGGAGACTTGGTACGAATCTGAAGTACTTTGCTTGCCAGGTTTCAGAACATTTTTCTTAAACAGGTCAAATTGCCATGGTGGGGAAGTTTTACAACTTGTATCTGAGCAGCTGCCATGCAGCTTACTTACTGAATTCTGATCGTAAAGCCTGATTATGAAGCCTTATCCATATAGCATAAAACATCTGTATTTATTGTTCTTTACCACCCACCAGATGGTACACTGAACCGACTTTTTTTGGTTTTTTAGAGCTCGACTGAATTTTGTGTCTTTAAATAATCTACACATTGTAATAGGTGCTGACTGAAACAATAATCTTTTACATAACACAGCACAATCTCGTGAACTGCAGTTATTATTTGACACATTTGGGTGCAAAAACCACTTTTCTGGAAGTCTTCCTGAAAGCCTTCTGGATTTGTTTGTAACAAGCGACTTTGAGGATAATGTGCACGCTGGTGGGATCTCAGTGGCCTTGAATGACCCTCAACCTATTAACATAAATTTAAAATTTCTGAAATGTTGAGAAAAACTTTGAATCATTCTGAGTCATTCACTGTTCAGGAAATTAATTCGAGAAGTCTAAATATCTTAGGAGAAAAAACTGATCAAATAAACTAGAACCCTGTCTTTCAATGCGAAAATGCTAACAAAGCATGTGAACTTTTTATTGTTGCTATTTAAGAAGCCTCAGAAAAACCCTTTAGATTTAAAAAAAAAACAAAAACAAAATACAGAAAGATGCGTAAGCTCTGAATTACCTGTGAATGCCTCAGCATGATAAAGAAAAAAAATATTCGTTATACTCTAAATTCTTGCAAATTAGTGATCCTACAGGCCTTCTTGCCTATAAGAAACGTAGAAACATTGTTACAAAACTGCGCAACACACAAAAAAACAATTATTTTGAATATCTTCTGAGCAAACCAGGCACTCGTAGCAAAGATATGTGGCGCGAACTGAGCAAAGTGTTAAAAACTGGTGGCCGAAAGAGTGAGGAACCCGAGATAATAATTAACAATGAGGTTCTGAAAGGATAAAGTTTGGCAAACAAGTTCAATCAGTAGTTTACCAATATAGTTGAAAGCGTTCACGATGAAACTGTTCTGAACTTTCTGGACACAAAAAACTTAAATAGCGCCATCTTTAGGCCAATAATACCAGAAGAGGTATTTTCTGTGTTTAAATCGCTAAAAAAACAGTAAAGCACGGATATAGATGGACTTCAGATAGGAGCTTTTAAGTTTGTTCTGGATCATCTTGCACCAGCTTTAACGATGTGTATATCTGCAGCTGTTTTGCCACAAGAAATGACGCCTGAAAAGGTGACGGGGCTATGCAAGTCGGGATACAATAATATATTTCTAATTACCGACCAATAGCGATACTGTCGGTTATTTCGAAAGGTTCGGAAAAATTTATTTGCAATAAGGTAACAGCGTTTTGTCACAAGTTTCCTATTGTAAAGCTACAACAGTTCGGCTTCCGAAAGCCCATGGCAACTGAATTGGCTCTCTTAACGAAAAAAACAAACAAACATATTTAATGGATTTGAAGAAAAGAGTTTCATTTGGGTATCTTCGTCGATTCTTCTAAAGCGTTCGACAGAATTATTCATAACAATTTATTGTATAAACAGGCACATTACGCATTCCGTGTGATTCCTCTTGAATTATTAAAATCATATTTACTGCAAAAAAAAAACAGTCCGTCGTTAGAAAAGGTTCAGCATTCCTGCCTGTGAGAGCAGGGGTTCCGCAGAGCAGTATGCTGATGTCGATCTTATTTAATATTTATGTTAATGATATCACGGCTATTAGTGATCAAGCATATTATGCCGATAATACCAGTATGTTCTTTGAGGATAAGGGGATTCATGAACTTGAAAATTTAGCTCACGCAACTGCTGCATTAGAGCACAGTAAATTCATTAAAGATAAAATCATGATTATTCGCACCGGTACAGAAGCAAACAAGCTATGATTTGGACATATATCTTGGTACCTCAAATAGAGCGTGTGAAAGAAACCAAAACATTAGGAGTTGTTTTTACCGAACATTGACCTGGAACGCTTACACTGACCTCCTAGCAAAACGTTCGCGACGGCCTGTGGAATGATTTGCAGACTGCGACAGGTGCTCCCACAGAACCTCAACCTTCTTCTCTATAATGCCTTATTAAACCCGCATATAAATTATTGTAACCTTGTATGGAGGAGAACATCACAAACAAACATTCACAGATTACAGGTAATACAAAAAATAACAACCAAATGTGTCCTTCGATGCTCACACAAAGGATTCATTTCAGGCATTGCTTTTTGTTACACACCTCTGTTAGTAAAATACCAAAGCAGTTTAAAACACACTAAGTATTTTATTCAGATGTGCAATCTCAAAACAAAACATAATGAGACAAAGGGAAGTGAGGCAATTGCCATTTTGGTTGCAATACCATGTGCATTGTTTGTTGAATACCCTGCGAAGGACAAATGTAAATTTTGAAATTATGACGAAACAGTTGGATGAAATATTTCACGTCAAACGATGGTTTCGAGACATGAATTGTGTTCCTCGAGTAAAGTAATCTTCTTTTGTAGCATGGAACAATTCAATTAATTAACCTGTTTGAAATAATTGCGTATACATTTCGATGCAATTGTTAATATTGTGAGCCCTCCACGGATCTTCTTCTTCCTCTTGTACATACCATCATCATCGTCCCGCGGCGCCGGCTCCGGCGCGCGCTTGGGTTTTCTCCATCAGATTAAACGCTGACACGGCATACCTTGCCTTGCCTTCACGACCTTGCCGTCTGGACCTGGCCTTCTTTCACAAGTGTTGGAGGTGAAATTCGATCCCCTTGCTGCCTTGTGCCCTGCCTCTCGCTGGAGCTACGTTCCGGTCGCCGTTTAACAACTACCATCGTCATGTCAACCGAGAGCAGTCCCGACCCGGCCGGACCCTCGACCTCGGCTACACCGCCGCCTCCGATGGTGCCCACACGACAACGCGACCCGCCGCTGTTCCCTGGTCGTCGCGACGAAGACGTCGATGACTGGCTTGACACATGAACACTGCAGTGCCTACAACCGGTGGGATGATGCTTTCAAATTTCTGAACGTATCTTTCTACCTTATTGAGGTCGCCAGAAATTGGTTTATTAACCGCGAGCCCCACACCACAAACTGGCCCACCTTCAAGCAGCAGTTCCGACAGTACTTCGCCGACCCGGCTGTGCGGACGGAGATAGCAAGGAACAAGCTCGCTACCCGCCGTCAAGGTCCCGATGAGTCCTATGCGTCATACATAGAGGCCGTGCTGGCACTCTGTCGGCGTATCAGTCCCACCATGCCGGAATCTGAACGTGTACACCATGTCTTGAAGGGAATCAATTCAATGGCTTATAACACCCTAGTTGCCCAAAATCCATCAAGTGTTGATTCCATTATAACGACCTGCCAACGCCTCGACCAGCTACAGTCCTCCCGATTGCAGCCCGGCTTCACTACTGCCCCGACCTCTACTGACCTCGATCTACGAGCCATGATTCGAGCTATAACCCGCGAGGAGCTCCAAACCCTCAGCCCTTTCTGCCGGCACGGGTGCGATCATTCGTCTCCTCTTTCTAACGACGCCGGCCTCCGCCACATCATTAAAGAAGAGTTGGCCACTATCAACCACCCTGTCACACCTGATCCTCCTGCACCTCGCCCAGCACCGACTTACGCTCACGTCGCTGCATCCCCTCCTCCTTTTGTTCCCCCACCCCAAGCACCACTCTACAACCACATCAACGCCATGACGACGGCTCAACCGACGCCACCCTATTACGCACCTTGGCGCCCCTCTCGCCCAGTGTGCTATTATTGTGGAATTCGAGGACATATATCTCGCTTTTGTCGCCGACGCATTCAGACCGAGCGACGTGGTTATGACGCCTTCGAAAGCGACATACCTGCATATTATCAGCGACGACCAATTCCCAGCCAACCTCGTCGATTCTCTCCACCGCCGGTATCCTCGTCTGAACCAAGTGGGGCTCATGTATCCCGAAGCCGGTCCCCTTCCCCATACCGCCGCTCTATTTCGCCACTTCGACCAGCAACAACTGTTCCTGTCCGTAATTCGGAAAACTAAGCGATGCAGTTTCCGGAGGAGAAACTGCACTTTGCGAACTTACAAAAAGTCCTCCTCATCGCCCGTATAATATGATTTTCGTTTTAGCTGAAGGATTACCGGTTGAAGCTTTGATTGACACAGGAGCTGCCCTTTCTGTTATTCATGCTGATTTGTGCCACCGTGTGCGGAAAGTAACGACACCATATGATGGACCTGAACTTCGTGGAGCAAATGGCGTCCCTCTGCACCCTTCAGGAAAGTGTACAGTTCGAGTTGTTATAGACGGCGTCCGCCACCATGTGCAGTTTGCTGTGCTTTCACCGTGTGCGCATTTGATGATTTTTGGATGGGATTTTTTGTCAACCACTTCAGCGTTAATTTCTTGTGGCGACCGTGTCATCCATATGACAGTGATTTTTCATCTGACATTTCTGCACGGCATCATTTCCTCATTGCCGCAGCTGATACTGTATTGCCTCCACAGTGCGAAACACTTATTACCGTTGTTTCCGAACACATCCGTGACGGCGATGTACTCATCGCACCATCTCATCGTAATCTTGCACGTGGAATCGCCTTCCCATCAAGTCTTGTACGATTCCGCAGCAGCTCAGCAATAGTAGCTGCCACGAACACTTCCCGTGAATCCCTCGTGCTGACTAAAGGAACTTTCCTGCCATGCATAGTGGATGCTCCAATTATATCCATGATGGTGCTCACTGCCCCGCTACCTCCGCAACGTTATTCATCGCAAGTCTCTCTTTCCATGCTGTCGAAGAAAATCAATCCGAACCTCATGCCACACCAACGTCAAAAATTGCTGGACTTGCTTCAAGCCCATCAAGCCATTTTTGACGCCACTTCCCCACCACTGGGACGGACTAGTGTTGCACATCACCGCATTCTTACCGAAGGTAACTCAATTGTACGCCGACGACCTTATCGGGTTTCTCTCTCGGAACGAAAAGTAATTGAAGAAAATGTCAATGACATGCTCCGTCGCGATATTATTCGTCCATCAACAAGCCCATGGTCCTCCCCAGTAGTATTAGTTAAAAAAAAGGACGGATCGGTACGATTTTGTGTTGATTATCGCGCACTTAACAAAATTACCCGCAAAGACGTCTACCCGATGCCGCGTATTGATGACGCCCTTGACTCTCTCCAAGGTGCCGAATATTTCTCGACCTTGGACCTCCGCTCAGGTTATTGGCAAATACCTATGCATGAGGACGACAAAGAAAAAACCGCTTTCGCAACTCCCGACGGACTTTACGAGTTTAATGTTATGCCCTTCGGCCTTTGTAACGCACCCGCAACATTTGAAAGAATGATCGATGCTGTACTTCGTGGCCTCAAATGGAGAACCTGTTTATGTTACTTGGATGACATTGTTATCTTTTCGTCAACTTTTACCGACCATCTCACGCGCCTGAATGAAGTCCTCAGGTGTCTTGCTTCAGCAGGCCTTCAGCTCAACACCAAGAAGTGCCACTTTGCAGAGAGGGAAATCAAAATTAGGACATCTGGTTAGCCATGACGGCATTCGCCCAGACCCTGAAAAAAATAACCGCGGTCTTGAACTTTCCTCGTCCGCAACGGACTACAGATTTGCGCAGTTTCCTCGGCCTGGCGTCCTATTTCCGGCGATTTATAAGACATTTTGCAACTATTGCTGCGCCACTTCATGAACTACTTAAAGCGCGCAGCCCTTTCGTGTGGACTGAACAGTGTAACACTGCTTTTAACGACCTAAAGCACGCCCTCACATCAGATCCAGTTCTTGGCCACTTCAGCGACAGCGCTCCTACCATCCTGCATACTGATGCCAGTGGTCATGGTCTTGGCGCTGTACTTCTGCAGCGCGATGCAACTTCACGTTAGAAAGTGATTGCCTTCGCCAGTCGGACCATGACTCCAGCTGAGAAAAACTACACCATTACCGAGCAGGAATGTCTCGCCGTCGTCTGGGCTGTTCAAAAGTTTCGCCCTTACCTATATGGTCGGCATTTCACAGTTGTGACCGATCACCATGCTCTTTGCTGGTTATCTTCACTGAAAAATTTGACAGGCAGACTTGGCCGTTGGATTCTACGCTTGCAAGAATACCATTTCGACGTCGTTTATAAATCGGGCCACCAACACCAAGACGCCGACGCTCTTTCTCGCTGCCCGGTTTCGGAATAAGCCTGCTGTTTTTCTTCACAATGCATTTCCACCTCTGACCACAGCCGATCATCGCTTCCACCGACGCACATCACTGCAGTTTCTTTTGACGACTCTGAGAACAAGCACGCTCTCCGCTCACAGCAATTAGCTGATGCCTACTGTCGGCCCATCATCGACCGCCTTATCGGCGCTTCGAGCCCACCCAACGCTAGGCTTAGCCGACAGCTTCGCAATTTCAAGCTTGAAGATGGCATACTACTCCGCTACGTGTATTATCCTGATGGAACTCGCTGGCTCCCAGTCGTACCGCGTGTGCTTCGCCCACGTATACTAACGGCTTTTCACGATGACGCTACTGCAGGTCACCTTGGTTTTAACAAAACATACGAACGCGTGAAAAGACGATTCTTTTGACCTGGCCTGTCTACCACCGTAGCTAAATACGTTGCTTCCTGCCACCTGTGCCAACGTCGCAGAGCGGCCGACTTCTTCCCCCGCTGGTCTCCTACAGCCCCTTCCCTGTCCCGCCACACCATTCGATGTAGTCGGCATCGACTTATATGGTCCCCTACCTCTCTCCAATGGGGGTAACCAATGGATTATAACAGCTGCCGACCACCTTACACGCTATGCTGAGACGGCCCCTGTACCGACTGGCTACGCTCAAGAGGTAGCTAATTTCTTTTTGCGGTCAGTTGTATTGCGTCATGGTGCTCCTCGGGTGCTTCTAAGTGACCGCGGGACGGCCTTCTTATCGACAGTCGTATCCGAAGTTCTTCGTGCGTCATCCACCCTCCATAAGACAACCTCAAGCTACCATCCGCAGACTAACGGTCTGACTGAGCGATTTCACCGCACCCTATCGGATATGCTATCATGTACATCACACCGGATCATCGAAATTGGGATACTGTTCTACCATTCGTCACATTCGCCTATAATACTGCAGTACAGCGGACTACCGGTTACTCCCCATGTTTCCTCGTTTTCGGCCGTCCTCCCACTACAATCCTCGACACTTCCTTCTTCTCTGCGCCCGACTACTCCTCATCATTACCAGCCCAGTTCTTATCCCGTGTGGCCAGATGGCGTCATCTTGCCGGCCTCAACACAGAAGCGTGCCAGCAAGACCGCAAGAGTCGCTACGATTCGAAGCATCGCGTGGTCTCTTTTCGTCCTAGTGACGAAGTACTACTCTATACACCACAGCGCACCCCTGGCCTTAGTGATAAATTTCAGCACCGCTATCTTGGTCCCTACAAGGTAATCAACCAAACTTCCCCAGTAAACTACCAAGTCACACCTGTTGATCTCCCAGCTGACCGACGCCACCGTGGAACTGAAATTGTTCATGTATCTCGCTTGAAGCCGTTTGTGCGCCGCGGTACATCGGTTGGTTAGGTTTTCGGGAAGTTATCTCCAATATGTTGCCAATCAGTGGTTCAACGGCATTTTTATAGTTTAATGCAGTGAGGCTTAAAGAATCTGTGTAGATGACGTTATTTTTGATGCTTTCACTCCTTACTTCTTCCACAGTAGCACAAGCAGCGTAACACTTTGCAGTGAAAACTAATGCACAATGAAGTAGACTTGTTGTTTCTGCTGTTTCATCTTGGACTATAGCACTTCCAACGTATTCATCGGTTTTTAACCGTCTGTGTAAAATGCAGTGTAATTTGTATGTGTTCATGTGGAGAGCGCATTTTTTGAAAATTTGCTAGCTTCAGGTGAAAAACTCCGGGGATAGTATACCATGGAGGGAGTGGTTCGTGTTTTGTGGCGGGCATCTCATTCGTTATATACAAGATATTTCTTGAAAACGCAAGAGTTTATTGCCCGGGGCTTGTTGAAGAATAACAAAGGTGTTTCGGCTGTGAACGGATTTTAAGGACATAACTGCATGTTCTTCGCTTCTACGTGAAGACTGATCCAGTCGTTTCAGATAGGAAGGTATACTATGCACCCATAGTTTTCGAGAGAAGGAAGCTTTTTTCTTTACATGAGGTATTTTTGTCAAAAGTGATGGCTAAAAATTTGTGTTTGAGTGGCAGCGCGGTTTGGTTTGGATATAGTGTGGCATCGGCAGGCCTCAAAGAGAATAGGACCGCTACTGTTACGCACTCAGCGCATACCAGCGCAAAAAGAGAAAAAAAGAAGGGGGACAAAGGAACACAAAACGACCGGACGGCCGCTGACTACCAACTATCTATTCTTAGGAAAACCAAACACAAGCCAAGAACGCAGACCATGTGACCATTCAGAGGAGGCGCGGGAAAAAACAAGTCATGTCAGGTATTTACAGGGGCCAACTTAATTTTTACATCCAGACCTGCGAAAGACCCTCACCGATCTTTGTAGCACGCGCGCCATGATAGCAAATAAAGAGAGGAAGAGAAGGGTGATCAAGTTGAAACGGGTAACAGCATGGCCCCTCCAAGGGCGGTGTCAAAAGAAAGCGGTAAAGATAGCGAAGCCAAAGCAGTCACACTTAATAAACATACAATCAATATACAATCGAAAAAGGGGGGATAAAAAAGTACTAAGACAAACCCGGTTAAGATTCCGTAAAACAGAGCAAAACAGGCAGTCAATTACAACCTGCGCAATCAAAGAAACTTGAAAAACTTGAAAAACTTGAAAAGAAGGGGATTTCGGTATGATCCAGGTAACGCATTTCTTTTTCGTGGAATGAAATCGATGGAGTGCTGACAGAAGAGTCGCCCGCCTCAGCAATGAAATATGCCTCTATCACCTCCCTTTTGCCGTCCCCAAGAACCTCGTGCTCGCTAATAACGGCTCGCCTTTGTGGCCAGACTGGTTACAGTGGTCTAAAAGATTTCTCCTGGATGTGTTTTGTACATCGAGGAAGTGCTCCCTGGCCCGAATAATAAAACACCGTCCTGTCTGGGCCTCAAGCAGACTACTGTATATTGTGTCATAGTGTATATATTTTTTATTTTTACCTACCCTTTTCTTTCTCCCTATCGCTCACCTCTTTGATTTCCTCTCTATCCGTTTATTTTTAATTGAACGGTGAAGGTGAAATTTTATTGCCCCCAAGACGCGTGTCACATTGCGCAAAGCCTTTCGTTCCACTTCCTTTGCTGCGTGTTTCGCTTACTGCGTCGTATTACCGCACCAACGTTCGCTGAATGCGCTTTAGCTGTTATCACAGGGATGTTCCTATTGACAATAGGATCTTTCTCATGAATATGTTAAATGCTTAAGTTGTAAATTCTTAGCCTCACATGGACTCCTCTCAGTGGCAAATGAAGCGCGAGTAAAATATGGGAATCGTGAACAGGGCGAGATTTATTGGAGCGAAGCTATATCGCAGATATTTTCACTTCTCAGACGCATTAACTTCTAAATACTAGCAATCCCAATTTGAATTGCTTACCTAAGCTCTTACAGGTTGGCGTTCTAGCGCTAGCGTTAGTTATTCCGTTCGTTTGTTTTTGTTGTTCTTTGACGCTGATATGTACTTTGTTTGTTAGCAAGATCTTTTACCCTTTTATAATCTCACCGAGTCTCGTTTGGAGACCTACGCTCAGGTCATTTTGTTATCACGAGGATTTCATGAAGACCGTGACGAATGAGCGGTGGTCGCTCTCCTACACTTCATTGTCGTGAGGCGTCTATGTAAGTAATCGTGAATTAATAAAGCCTGGCTTTCTATGCAGCACAGCTTCACTCATTTATGCCCTTAGTGAAATGCCTCAAGCCATGTGATTCTATCCATGTGCTTGCCGAATTCACTTGAAGGCCCTTGTTCACAAACGTGCCCGAAGAAATAAGCCCCAGAATGCGTTTACATGACGCGCGACGAAAGACTAGGCTAACGACGACGGAGGCAGAACGATGCTAAGATAAGGTGGTTAAAGATGCCGTAACATTTCAGTTAACGTAAAACTTGACAGTAGAAATCCCTGTCAAGTAAAGTTGGCTGAACAGTTACGGTGTCCATTTTTCTGCCTTATCCGAGCATCGTTCTGCCTCCGTCGATGTTGGCCTTGTTTTTCATTCATAAGTAAAAAGACAATCAAATTCCCCGCCAAAAGTGCGTCACTGTGACGTCACAAGCAACGTCACGTGTTTGTTGTGCCTCACAGTTCACAGGGGGCGCCGGAAATCTAAAGCCTCGCTCAGAGTCGACACGCAGGCTTCTATGGGAGTTACGCTACCATAGTAATTCCAAGGTAATTCTACCATGGTGACTATGCTTTGGCTTCGCTGTTTTTACCGCTTTCACCTTGGTGATTGGTCGTTTTCGTTTAAATGTCTTTCTGACGCCTCCTTTAGGCCACGCTCTTGCCGTTTCAACTTGATCACCCTTCATGCGTCATGCAGTCTCTCTTCCTCTCTGCATTTGCTATCTGGCGCGTGTGGGGTGTGCGGGTGTCTTTCGCAGGTTTGGATGTAAAATTAGGTTAGCCCCAGAAAAGACATGACGTGTTTTTTCCTTCCAATGGTCACATGGTCTGCGTTTTTGGCGTTTTCCTGACAATAAACAGTCAGCGCCCGTCCTGTCGTTTTGTGTTTCTTTGTCGCCATTTTTTTTTCGCTGGCCTTTTTATGCGCTAAGTATGAACCAACTGGCCAAAGCAACTATTTTGGTCAGCACCACAATGTGGCGCCCCTGTGGGCAGCGTTGGCAAGTAAGCGGTATTCTCCCTAAATTTAGCGGGTTCTTACACTGTTTAGGAGAAAGAAATGGTACATTGCCGGAGGTGGAATTTTTAACGGTTTTTAGGTGCTTGTAAGGTATCGCTAGGCGCCCCCGGATTAGCGGCTACGTACTCAGTACCTCGTAGTAGTTTTGCTTGTAGCACGAATCGATGCTAGCTGCGTGCAGACAAGAAGGCGCCGCGAATCACCGGATGAAGCAGGGAAAGCAATTAGAGTGACGAATGTCACCGGGCAGCTGACAGGCAATCGAGTCCCCAAAGGGGGAGGTTAAGCTGCTTTGTGCGTACCTACCGTTTGCTTTTCATACGAGCCGACACGACACTGCCGTCGTGGTTGAAACGTCCGTTCACAGACATGCCGCGTCCAGACAGAAGGGTGCCATTCGGCGCCGGTGGAAGAGTGATGGGGAACAAAGGGGAAGGCGTTTGCGGGAGGACCGATTGACCGATCGTCGCTTCTTCGCGCCGCCGCTAAGCCAGAGGTCACGGGCTTTGCAAGCTCTAGGAAGAGCGCGGGTGCGAGACGGCGGCGGTCCGCTAACGACGCTGCGCATTTGCTTTGATGATCTTAACGCGAGAACGCGGCAAGGTGTACAGTAGAATGTGGGCAGCATGTGACATTTTGTGTTTCTTTCGTTGTGGGGAAAGGGTTTCACTCACATTTCTGAAGTTGCACGTGACCACAAACCAATCATGTTGAAGTTCGTGGCGATTGGACGTAATTGAAATGTGGGCTGGACACGGAGGGTTTAAAACCAAGCCCGAGAGACCAGTCTGATGTTCTGAGCTATGACTTGATGTGTACATCCTCGGCTTGGCCGAGCTAGCCAGATCCATGTATCTTTTGCCTAACCTTGGTGTAAATATTGCCAAGTTTCGTATATAAACTTGAGTTAATCTCTTTGTAACTCTCAAGTTGTCGTTATCCATATTTCGTCGTCTCTGATCACCGTCTGTGGTGCAATTTGCCATGTCTTCAAGTCGCCAAGAAGAACCTATTTCGAGAAGAAAGAGCAACGAAAATTCACTGTGCGGTTGCTACATATTCTGTTTAGAACAGTCCAAGTTCTTCAAGGGTGCATTAAATTCTGCAAGAGGACGTCGTTGTAAGCGCATAATGTCATGATTAAAACATTCCCTATTCGACTTGGATTGATTTAGGCCACCTTTTTTAATGACGGACCTGTCAAGTATGTGCGCAAGTCTACAAGATAGGGGCGGCAGTTTCGATCCAAATGAACGATCTTTGTGTTTTGCGCATGTGGTCACTCTCGTCTACAGGTCACCAGCCGTGGGATCTGAGCTTTACGCAGGACAAAGCTGGGTTAAGTAAAAAGGTTCGCCTTAAGACTAGACGCGACAGCTCTCATTGCTTAATATTTAATGCGCCAGCCTTGAATTGTCAAGCTGCCTCCGTCTTCGTGGCATCCGTTTTACTAAGCCGGCAGTCGAGCACCACCATCACGAGGAGACCTCAAACGAAGCTCCCACACGCATCTGGTACGAAGCCAGACGGCAGCAGGACCACTGCAGGCTACACCACGCTGCTTTCATTCCCCAAACACTGTGTACTAAATCAACATTTACCAGCCCCAAACTGCGCATATTATATAAATACTCCATACAAGGCGCCCATCATTCTTCTGGCGCGTTTCTGGACTCTTCAGTAGATGGGCAGTTCGCACTAGAACGGGGTAGCGCCATCTATGTTGGAGCAGCCGCAGGCACGGTTTTCGTGTGCATGACAGCTCCCTAGCAACAAAACAAATACGGTTCGCGTAATCGGACTACCCGCACCGTGCCGCGGCTTACTTCGGTCCATTTAGAGGCACATTAGAGCAGATACAAACAACGCAAATATGGTCCTAATGCAGAAAGTAGATGAGCTGGCCTAAATGCGGTATTATCCCGCTTGGCCTGTGGCAGAACAGAAAAGCGGCAGTGCCTGCCTGCTGTCCATTTGGGCGTCTTTTAGTGTTTATGAGGGCAAACGCAACATACATATTCGGTTCCGCGAGGTAAGAAGGTGAGCTCAGTCCGGGCTAGCCATGAAATGCCACTGTAAGCTCTAAATGGGCCGTAGCTTTCTTTCTTTGTTTCTTAGACATTTGCCTAAAAGGAGGCTGAGGCCAAAGGCGCGGTCCCCTGACGTGGCCTCAGCCCTCTGCTACATGATCAGTAAGCATCGAAAATACAATATTGCGGCAGGCTGGCACGCAACAGTAGCCTTGATCAGAACATAAAAGGAAAGAAACAAAACAATAGTGACATTTGTGCGCAGTGTGTGCAAAAGAAATATATGTAGGTACAATATGAATATAATGAAGACACTTAATAGGCACAATTTTATGATGAGTATCACAGGCACACACAAATAATGAAAGTAAAAGAAATATACACAGTACAAAACCCTATATCAGTCAGGTGAGTTTTGTTTTCTTACATTTTAAACCATAAGGCATGTAAACAAATACACAGTCAATTACAGACTACACCGGAAGAACAATTAAAGTACAATAACTCACTGGTAAGCAAACAAAGAAACATTGACCAACAAATCACCAAAAGCCTGCGCGGGCGGAGTAATATTACTGAGAGTATGCAATGTCACTACACAAAAGAAATCGCTTACTTGGCTTTACACACCGGAATGCCTCCATCTTATCTTGTAGGGTGTCCTTTTATTTATGTAATTCGTAATATACGATCCTGTAACTGCTTGTTCTGGAGGATTCAGATAACAGTTCTATGTACATTTACACAATATGGTAACGATTACGTGTTATTGGCCCTTACAATATTATCAGTTGTGAAATATTGCCAGAAAATGTGCAGAAGTAACTGTGCCATCTTTCGAGCCCGTACCAGGCTACCTTTAACTCTGCCTCTCGAAAAAATATTGGCAAAGAGCGTGAAAATAAAATTTCCTACCGCATGCTCTTCCGTCGCTCACGACTGACGCCCGCCGCTATGGCCTGCACGTGGTTAGGCTAGGCACAGCGCTAGCGAGGCCGCTCGCAAGCTGTAGCGATGGCACCGCTGCAGCTTATGTTGCGCCCGTTTACCTTTTTCGGCCACGTGCCGAAGGGGGTGAACAACACAGAGATATGCAAGGAGCTTGTAAAACGCATCAGTAAGTCAAAGATTGGAGGTGTTGAAGATTTTCAAGCTGGCCGCTTTGAAATCTTTTTGAAGAATAAGAGGGCAGTGCAGGCTTTCCTCTCGGACCCGGTTGTGACCGTGCGAGGCACCGCGGTTCGCTTCGCGTACCGCGGCAAGCTTAGCACAACTGTGCGCGTGTTTGGATTCCCGAATGACCTCGACGTGAAGGAGCTGCGGGAGGCGTTGGAGCGGTACGGGCCCATGGAGTCCATCACCACGGAGTTCGAGGGCATCCCGAGCGGCAACCGCCGCGTGAAGATGGACCTGCGGCGGCCGCTACCGAACTTCCTGCAGGTGGCCGAGTTCACCCTGCAGTGCGAGTACGAGGGGGTCGCAGGTGTTTGCCGGCGCTGCGGCGCCTTCGACCACGTGCGCGCTGCGGGGCCTTCGGCCATGCTTCATGTGCCCTCCCCTGCCCTCAGTGCGGCGCGGACCACGCGCTGATCAAGTGTGGTGCGAGGACGTTCGCGTCCAAGGCTAAGCACGCCATGGTTGTGGCCGCTGCAGCCGCAGCTTTGCCGCAACCCGCCCAGCCTGCTGCCAGCGAGCCGGCCGGCACGCTGTCTTCCGAGCAACCGCTGGAGGACATTGAGGATTACGAGGAGACTACCATCAGCGACGCAACATTCATCTGACCGCTTCTGACGTGTCTCCGCAGGCCACGCCGAACTGCTCTGCTCCCCAGAGCGACCATGGTACCGAGAGAGGGCAAATGTAGGCAGCCAATAAGGTGCCCTCCTGTGCACCAGCTGCAAAATCTATATGGGTCCTGCATTTAGGCTCCCCACATGTGCATGAAATCGGAGCGATCGGGGCATATGTGGGCGGCGAACAAGAAGCCATACTGGGCACAAATTTCAAAACCCGCATGGGCCCCGCATGAGCCCAGCACAGACCCCCCATTTCATAGAACACGTTGTGCTACGTGGGGTGTTCCAAAATTCCGAATGGCTATTCCGATTCTGCAGTTTATTCTGCCACTTCCAAAAATTGCGCTTCGAACCTCTTTTTTTTTTATTGATTCGTGTTTTTATTTTATTTTATGTGTGCTGACAATGTCAGGAATGTTTATTTGCTTGCAACAGCCGCCGGCAGGTGGTCCTATGACTTTTCTTGGAACAACCCATGCGTAACGTGGTAGCGAAAATCCTATCGGTAACAAACGAAGAGACCGGTGTGGCACTGAAATCAGCTCTTTATTGGAGTGACTTATTTCACCTGCAAAAAAGTGAAATAGCTCGTCGGCAGCGATAACAGCAAGAGCGTGCTCGGCGGTCATCGAACTATGAATACCCGCTGCATTCAGCAGCGCCGAGTTTAAAGTCAGCGAAAAAAATCTAGATAAAACGGGCCGAAGGAAACTTGAACAGTCTGAAAAAAATATGAGGACAGAGGCTGCAGTAATTTGCGACAAATCTCGGCTCATCCTGAGCTAAGAAGAAAGTGATAAAACCGCGTCCAGGCCCTCGCTGCACCACCAAGATAGATCTGCACGTCACAAGCCAAGTGATAAAGCTGCACGCCGGCTATTGTTGAAAAGAACATAGATTTGCAACGCTGCCGCAATAAAGAAGTTGCCTCATGTAGTGCTGCTGTTGGTCTTCTTCCTTTCACGTTATTTTATTCCACTTTGTACCTACAGCGCTGAAGGGTACATTCTAAAGAAATGAAAAAAAAAAAAAAACATACTGTTACGGACGAAGCTGGTAGTGGTGCGGGCAGGAGTGCTCACGTTAGGCCTGCTGCTTCTATTCAATGGGTCTCATCATCACCGATCATCTCCTATCCTGTTTCCTTTCTTCAACAGCTTGCCGCCCTGCATCATTTTTGTTGGAGGTGCGGGGTACACCTATCATCCCTCCTCATCATGGCCCGGAGCTTGGGCGCCCTGTGTCTGAGCTTTTTTCGGCAGCGGGTTCCTGGGAGGCATCGGTTGGTTACTCCCCAGCATTCCGGAGCCGCCGTTCCCGACCACAAGACACGACGGAGAAGCGCAGTTAAATACTGATACTAGACACGACGAGAGACCCGATGACCCCACAGACATGCCGACCAAAGACACGCGAATCTCCTGTGGCCTGAAAGCGATCTCACCCGGGGACCATCGTAGCGTTTTCCTTCTTCTATCTTCATCCATCTAGTCACGTCCATGGTTCTGTCATGAATCCCATTGCCGTCGACAATCTTTCTCGTCCACGATCGCCCGGAGGCCATGGGTAATGTTACGGACGAAGCGAGCAGTAGAACGGGCAGGAGTGCTCGCGCTAAGCCCACTGGCTTTCATCAAAAAGTCATCGTAATAGGGCACCTATCTGTTCTCTATTCCTTTGCCGCCCCGTAACAATACACAGTTCAAGTCAATAATTATTCAGTTAGAATTCGCTTCTCTGAAATCATCCCAAGTTGATTAATTTGTGGGCTAATAGCACATTGTCTACACTTACGTACAAGGCACGAGTTTACTCACCTGAGCACACAAGCTGCTTAGGATCGACGTCCTGCAGTGGCAGGTCTTTCAGGTGCACTGGTGAGTGGCAACGCGGGCTGCCAGTCACAGTGTCGCTGCGCCGCAGCCACTCCGACAACCAGCGCAGGTGGCAGCTGCAGTGCAGTGGATTGCCGAGCAGGTTCCTGCAAGAGGCGGACAGCTTGCACTCCCATCTGCCGCTGGCGGCCAGTGTTGCGTAACTCACAGAGTCGCCAGCGAGGACATGCGGTCGAAGGAACCCCGCGAGATGCACCGGATTTTGTTGTCGTACAAGGACCTGCAAACAGACAGGGACGAACAACCTCATATGCATTACAAAACATCTAGGCCTGCGTGAAGGCTCAGCAAGGCTTGAGACACGAAACAAGTTGCAGTCACTTGCAGAGGTGCCGTGAGAGAATGGCGGCGGGTGAAAAAGTGGCAGGTTTCAGCGCTGAGAAAAAAAAGCCGTACCAATTACTCTTCAAAGCATTCTTTTTCATTATGCGCCATATTCCCGACTACACGGTCACGGCCTAGAAAATACCCCTGCCACCTGCATCTAAATAAACCGCTCGCGAGGGGCAGGTCTACGGGTTACGGCGGCACCACAAGGATCGTCTCTTCACCCCTCTGCCTTCATTCCACAGTTATTGACTGACCTACTGTTGGCTCCCATTACCAGCTTCACCAAAGCGCAGATGCTCGAAAGGAACCCCGTTCTTGTCGGGTGACGCCCTGGCGCACTAGGGTCACAGAATCAGTGGTTAAAGGCACCGATGGCATTGACTATGACCTTAAAACAGCACCTCCTGCCATCCGGCTAGGAAAACATTAGCTGTGGTTTAACTACAGTTAAGTCTAATGGTGTAGCGAAATTGTTTTGTTTAATTATGTACCAACTCGCTCGCAGTTCTACTGAGGTGTAGCGAGAGCTACGGCCCCCTGGCTACGTTCAGCTTATAGTGGATCACAGAGGATCTCAATAAAGACGTTTCGATGATGAGTAAAGTAGTGAGACTTCCACCGTGCAGCAGAGGCTTCGGCCTGCAGGACTCCACGTTTCGTCTTCTGTCATAGAAGCTAGTCGGGCCTGTCTTTCCGCTTCTTGCCGTCGCTGCTTTTCCAATCGTTCGGCACGCTGTTCTTCGGTCTCTCCAGACTGCTGTTTTCGTATGGCTTCATTTTGGGCGGGCTGCTCTGCCATCCCTCTATACTGCCAGCGTCTGCTCTCTACCCGTATACCTCCTCGCATCACATAATAATCGAAAGGCGCCCTGGAGCATACGGCCGCCGTGCCACGCCGACGGCATCAACTCCTGGCCCAGCTCTCGGTCTATACCATGTGACAGTTGCTAGGCAACGCCGACGGCTTGAAAAGCAATCCGTTTGCGTCATCTCTCAGGCCTGGATTCGTGAGCTGCCAACGGCCCTCAGAAGCCGAATGCACATGCATCGTTACCGAGAAGTAAATGACCGCCGTGCTTTCAAAATAAAGCAGCCATGCGTATTTGCCGCTGACTCAGGCCTCCCAATGTTTCTCCAACCAACCTGTACATGTGAGGCCAAATCATAACCAAAGCCAGGTACTCACAAAAAGAGCTCATACGAGTATCTGAGTTATCAAGGGGAAACAAGCGTGCAAACATTATTACTCCCGTCACATAGACTCCAACACGTCCGCTTAACGAGAAAAACATTCTCAGGACCCTAAGTATGTAGCCCTCTGCACATCTACAGATCACGGTTACGAATCAAGGATCCCTAAACTTGTTTGTCTTCATTCCGCAGTTGTGGATCGCTGCTCATCAACAGGAACGCCAATGCTACGAAATGACTATCATGCCCTGAAAACCTCCCAGACGACCTTGTCTCTGGGAAAGCACGCGACTCATTGATTTTTGTGACAATAATTAGGAGGGCATTTTCCATTTTTTTTTTCTCGCCAAAATCTCAATTCTGATGCGGCAAGACGTCATTTTGTAGCCGCATGCGGTGTGATGAAGGTCAAGGCGGCCAACTGCGGAATCATTTGAATTTTTTTGTGCTTATCCCGTTAGAAACAGGGCTCAACAACTGAACCACGCGGGAACTCCAGGCAGTGGAAATTTCCGCAGCCCTGACAAGCGTGCACATAGAGGCACATCATAAATGAGCACATGCCACTCACAGGAGATGTACGGAATCCAGGTCAGCGAACGTGTCATTGGCAATGAACGTCAGCTGGTTGGTGCGCAGCATCCTGCGACACAAGGAAGAATTGTTTAGCAAAATGTGAAGGTCGA
Source organism: Amblyomma maculatum (assembly GCA_023969395.1). NCBI lineage: Eukaryota > Metazoa > Arthropoda > Arachnida > Ixodida > Ixodidae > Amblyomma > Amblyomma maculatum. The sequence continues at coordinate 116,995 of JAJIZL010026012.1, forward strand.
AAGCAGAGTCGCACTTACAGGGTTTTCAGGCGTATCAGGCCCGAAAACATCTTGGCCCGCACCTGCTTCAGCTTGTTTTCCGTGAGAAGCCTGCGTGCCAAAGTATGACAAATTAGCCTCTCTGAGAAGTGAGGTTGCTAGAGGCCACCAAAATGTGCCACAAACAGTCAGCTGGTGTAGAGGCGAAAATGTCGGCTTATTTCTATCATTTCGTACCACAAAACGATTATTGGGAAACTATTTTATTAGCCGACTCTTGCTGCCAGATAAGCACAAGAAAAACAAACTGGAGATTGACTGGATATAGTTCTCATTATTTCGCTTTACTACGTTGACACTGCCAACAGAATCATAATTTCAGCATCTGCGCTTAGACTGTCCAGAACAGTTTTACCAAACACAGCTGTCTCAGAATGACCCTGAGCGAGTACATTCGCTATGCATAATCTTTCTACATGGACCAGTATTTACACGACCGCCGACTGGGCAATGCTCAACACTTTGTGCGCCGCAGAAACTCGAGATACACAATTACTGCTCTGGCGGTTGCCTTCCCAGAAACCCAGATGTAAACAGTTCTTGTCTTCTTGGCGTGCCCCAAAGGCGCTGCAATCATCCTCCTTTGAGAATTTGTCCGCTTCGGCCGTCGACTGCCCGCACGTTTATGTTTTCCCCGGGTGCTGCATTTGACAGCCATGCCTTTAAATGTCTCAGTGGTGTTTAAATCTAGAATAAGAACGTTTATCAGTACGACACGTTTTCTTAAGCCGCCTGAATAGAAGAGAGCAACGTAAAAGGAGCTTTTGGGATTGATATTTGAGACTTCACAGGAAGGCGCCTTACGGTGTTATCGGCAAAGTCTTTGGCATGTATCCATTTGCGTTTATGCAACCCAGGTCCTTTATTCAATGTCCCGGTGTCAACTAGTGTGTGGCTTCCTAATATGAGCTTCATGTCTGAAATAACATGACAGTGATCACAACAGTGACGGGCAGGATATTCTTTTCGGCGTAAATGAAGTCACATGGTTTATGGCGGGCTTCGGATTAAGCTTCAGCCGGAATTGAGCCCTGCTTCTGCAGCACAGCGGGCCAAGGGATTTTCAAATAAGAAAGATTTCAGTGCAAGAACTGTTGCAATAATTGAACACGATCCGCACTCGCTTCCCAGTTCCTGAGCTCGATATCCTTGGTTGGATTCGATCATGTACAATAAAAGCATACGAAATGATAATATGCACTGCCTGCATTAAAACATCTCTTGTCGCTTCACTGCTGTACTCTGATAGAGACCAATAAAAAAAAACACGCAGGTGTGCTTGACAATGTCAGCACTTGCTAATAATCTCAGGTGGTCTAAAGAATTCACAGCCCTGCAATAAGACTTCCCTCATGAGCAGTTTGGAACAATAAACCTCAGAATATACAATTTCTTTTCTTAATCATAAATGATTGGCTATGCTTTAGTCACGTGACCTCGTCTCACGGTGCAACTTGGAGGTGGAAATGGCTCCTGCTTGCGACCTCTGCGTTCGTCGATTTCTGAGAGAAAAACCGGCGTCGTTCATTCGCGAGATGGTGAAATCATAAAACGGAAAGTAGGAAGATGACGTCAAGCGGCCCTGTAATGACGCACGCAGTAAGCCAAGCACCACTGGATGCAACAAGACCCGTCCGCGGCCACGTTTTTTGCCTTCCTTCATCTGAAAATCGCATCAAACTGTTCGTTGTTGTACTTTTAGTCAGGTTAGAGGTTGTCACAGGGATTAGAACAGACGACGTAGTCAAAACTTCCCAGGCCGCTGCGAATGGCCGCGGTTGATCAGATGGAGTCCGGCCCCTTCGTTCTCCTTGACGACAAAGCAGCGGCAATTCCAGCGACGGAGTGCAGCAGTTGTACAATCCGTACTTTCCGCGTTCTTCTCCGCGCATTGCTTGCTTGTGCTTCTGAATGTTGTGATCCAAGTATTTCATGCATTTTTGCGCATTATGAAAGGGTTGCGTTTGGAGCGCTCGCCTCAAGAGAATGGAGAGAGTACTTTTCCTTATTGGCAGAAAACAAGCAGGCAAAGAAGGCGTTTCACAACGCGAGGCAGATTAAGCGACGTGTTGTTATTCAGCCCGTCCTAACTTTTATGCTCCGTGTTTCTTGTCGGGTGATATATTCGTTACCGCTGCATATAGATAGAAACTTTTATTTGGACAGTGACGATGCGGGTAACGGATGCGCGGATCTCTTGCGGGCGCCCGTTGCTGCGTGCCTTGCGGGATGCGTTGACAACATGGCGGCGCGCTGGCCGTCCGCTTCGGTATTTAAATACCTATACCTAAAAAGCGTTCACTCACAATGGAGGAAAAGAATTAGGAAACTAACTAGTAAGTATACTAGTCACAAGGACGGAGAAGTAAAGAGCATTAAGCAACAGGTGAAAACACAGAAGGTAAAAATTGGATAAATTCGATGGAAAAGAAACAGAGTGTGGAATTATACCGAAAGTGGAAAATGCAGATCAGGAAGGAATATTTCTTTGATAACTCAAGAGTTCAGTTCAGTCGTTCAGTCGTGTCCGACTCTTCGTGACCCTATAGACCATGTCACGCCACGCTTTCCGGTCTCTCACTATCTTCCTAACATCACATAACTTCATCTGCAGCGCCTCGAGGATGCCATCTAACCATCGCGTTCGCTGCCTACCCCTTCTCCGGCGACCCTCAACCTTTCCCAACATCAAATCTTTCTCCAGCGACTCCTCTCTTCTCATCAGATGACCAAAGTGTCTGAGCTTTAACTTTAGAATTTGCTTTAGCTATGTATCGCGTTACGATAAGACGTGGGCCAGCGTAAGCTGCGTCACTCGTGCCACTAGGCACAAGGCGCGCTTCTTATCATTGCCCTCGCCGATCGGGCTGGCCGGGGCCTATATAACAGAGCACGGAATAAAGGCTGGCCATTCGCCTTCCTGATGTCTGCCTGTCACTTCACCGTTCAAGGAACCTTACATGGTGTCAGAAGTGGTCCCCCGTCATCGACAGCGTCCTGAACAGACAGAAGACTTCGACGCCAGGCTGCAAGGATGGAGCTTCTGAAACCCCCAGACCCACTTCGCATCACAGGTGACGTTTCCAAGAATTGGCAGCTCTTTAGACAGAAGCTGGAACTATACTTTACCGTAGTGAAGCCACATGACAGTCCGTTGAGCGATTCAGCAAAGACTGCGATGCTCTTAACTTTAGCCGGTGACGACGCTATCGAGGTCTTTAATAATTTTACATTCAACGATGGCGAAAGCAAAGAGGACTATAAGACCGTCGTAAAAAAGTTTGACAGCTACTGGGGCGCACAGACGAATGAGGTGTACGAACGATACTTGTTCCGGACAAGATTCCAGGATGCAGGAGAAACCTTTGAGCAGTTTTCACGGGACGTGAAAAAACAGGCACGACACTGCAATTTTGAAGGGTTAACTGATGCCATGATCCGCGACCAGATAGTAATTGGAATCAATAATGAGACCCTCAGGGCAAAACTTCTTCAGGACAATCAGCTGACGTTGCCCAAAGCGGAACAAATCTGCAAAGCATTCGAAGCAGCAGCTCTTCAGAACGAATCATGGGGACAGAAAGAAAAACAGGTCGATCCTGTGAAGGAGACTCAAAAAGGAACAAGGCTGCAAAACAAAGTAAGGTGCTCGAAGTGTGGCAGAGAACACAAGGCACTCACCTGTCCTGCTTATGGGAAGACAAGCAGAAAATGCCAGGGAAAGAATCACTTCGCCGTACGCTGCCGAAAACCAGCACAAGTAAGTGAATTGAGAGATGACAATGATGAAGACTTCGACATCTTAGACATCTGCGTGGACAGCGTGGCAAGTCGACGGGACTGGATGGTTAAGGCAAACGTTGGTAATGCAGCCGTTTTGTTGAAAGTGGACACGGGATCGCAAGCAAACCTATTGCCTTACTCTGTCTACAAGAACATCAAGCCTACGCCACCGCTCAAGCACAGCAGTTCCACCCTGCGATCCTACAGTGGATGCACAATCAAGCACTTGGGCGTTATCAACCAACGCGTGGCTATCGGCGAACAAAATTGCAGCTTGACATTTTTCGTGGTCAAGAAAGGATGTCAGGCGCTTCTTGGTCTTCAGGCAGCGGAACGGCTCGGGTTGATCTCCCGAAAAGTGGATTCGGTGATAAAGAACAGCTCCGAAAAACTGCTTGAAGAGTACAGCGACATTTTTCAAGGCACCGGGTGCGTCCAACGCCAATACAAGATGGTGCTCCGTGAAGGTTCCGTCCCAACCGTTCAAGCCGCTCGGCGTGTACCCTTGGCACTGCGGGAGCCCCTGCGCCACGAGCTGCAACGAATGGAAGAGGCTGGCATCATAACAAAAGTCAATGAGCCAACGGACTGGGTGAGCCCTTTAGTCATTGTTAAAAAGAAAGACGGAAAGCTAAGGCTATGCATGGATCCGAGAAAGATTAATGCGTGCTTAAAGAGAGAACATTACGAGATGCCGCGGAGGGAAGACATAGAAGCAGAGTTGGCCGGCGCGAAAGTTTTCAGCCGTCTAGACGCAAAAGCTGGCTTCCATCAAATCCCTCTTGACCATAAGACTTCGCTCATTTGTACTTTCGCAACACCATTTGGGAGGTACCGTTTCTTAAGGCTGCCATTTGGCATCTCTTCCGCGTCTGAAGTCTTTCAGAAGATATTGAGCGAAATCTTCGAGTCGCTGCCGGGTGTGCACGTTTACGTGGATGACATTCTGGTATGGGGAACATCAAGGGAGGAGCACGATCAACGCTTAAAATCGGCCTCGCACTAAATGCAGAGAAGTGTACGGTTGGAGTCGAGGAAATCGAATTTTTAGGCGACATAATTTCGAAAAAGGGTATAACTCCTAACCAAGCACTCGTCAAATCCATAACTGAAATACCTGTTCCATCAGATAAGAAGGGAGTGCAACGTCTACTCGGCGTGGCAAATTATTTTTCGAAATATATTCCTTCTTTGGCACTAAAGACCCCGCAGTTGCGCAGTTTGATTAAGCATGTCGCAGTTTTTGAATGGACTCCCAACCACGCGCAAGAATGGCAAGAAATCTGCAAATGCCTGAGCGAGGAGCCACTGCTTGCTATCTTCGACCCTAGCAAAGAAACAAAAGTGGCGTCAGACGCGTCACGGAATGGTTTGGGCTCGGCCCTACTGCAGCTTCATGGCGATAACTGGCGGCCCGTGGCGTACGCGTCACGAACGCTCACTTCAGTTGAGCAACGTTACTCGCAAATCGAAAAAGAAGCCTTGGCAGTGGCGTTCGGCTGTCAGAAATTTCACTACTTCATCTATGGCTGACATATTATTTTAGAGACCGACCACCGACCCCTGCTTGCAATCGCTGAAAAATCAATTGGGGACATGCCACCAAGGCTTCAAAGGTTCTTTTTGCGATTGTTGAAGTACAATTTCACTATGCAATATGTTCCAGGGAAACAGCTCCTTCTGCCCGACATGCTGTCACGAGCCGCAGCAGCCAGTACAGAAGATGACGCAGCAGGTGAAGGTGACATCGAAATCCATGCTGTGAGTACGGTGAATGCTTTCGTGAGCGACGCCACGCTAAAGCGGCTTGTGGACGCCACTGATAATGACCCGTACCTTTGCGCAGTAAAAGAAAGTATTTATGCTGGAACACGCATACAAGGAGAGCTGAAACCTTTCGCCAGCGAACTTTCCGTAGTGAAAGGTATCGTGCTAAAAGGCAGCAAAGTGATAGTGCCGGCGAGCATGCGGAAAGAGATGCTGGAACGCATTCATGAAGGCCACATGGGCATCAATAAATGTAAAGCGAGGGCACGAAGATTTGTGTTCTGGCCTGGCTTGAGTGCACAAATCACTGCTATGACTAAAAAATGCGCGGTGTGCAGACGTCACGCGTACAGCCAACCTGCGGAACCACTGCTTATGAGGCCGGTACCAGACTATCCGTGGTATAGGGTTGGCGTCGACATATTCCAGTACGGGGGAAAATCTTATCTGTCTGTGTACGATGCTTTCTCAAATTTTCCAGAAGTCGAGGAGCTCAACGACACGTCGTCGGCGTCAGTCATAACAAAACTGGGGGCCATATTTGCAAGATATGGAATCCCGATGGAAGTGTGCACCGACAATGGGCCCCAGTTCGCCAGTCGAGACTTCCGCCTTTTCGCAAGCAAGTACAACTTCCGTCATGTGACATCTAGTCCACACTTTCCCCGTTCCAACGGCTTAGCGGAGAAGGGAGTACAGATAATCAAACGGATTTTGAAGAAAACAATGGAAGCGGGTGATGATTTTTCTCTTGATCTCCTTAGTTACAGGTCGACTCCTCTAGAAGATGGACGGTCTCCGGGAGAGCTGTTACAAGGAAGACTGCTGAGGTCAACTTTGCCAGATTTCAAAGACCAAACCAAGACGGTAGTACAGAAGCATGTTCAGACTGATCATTCACGAGGCCCACTTCCACCCCTTGAAAAGGGCCAAACTGTCAGATTCAAAAAGAAACTATGGTCGCACAAAGCGAAAGTTATCGCCACAACGCACCCAAGGTCGTACAAAATCTTAACCGAAAGAAACAAGGTCCTTAGGCGGAACCGGCAACATCTGCTTCCCACAAGCGAGCCTTTCAATCCGGAGGCACTTGACTACGATCTCGTGGAAGAAGCTGATCACCGGACCACACCGCCTGCCACAGTTCCTGAAACTTCGAGCGCCACTCTTCCGGCTACAACACAAGCGCACACTCCTCCCCCGAGACGATCCAGTAGGCAGAGACGACCTCCACAGCGCCTTCAGTACGACAGCAACTTTAATCAAGTCACCTGAAGTAATGAGTTTTTTTTTTGTTTTTTTTTTTCGAGAGAAAAAAGATGTATCGCGTTACGATAAGACGTGGGCCAGCGTAAGCTGCGTCACTCGTGCCACTAGGCACAAGGCGCGCTTCTTATCATTGCCCTCGCCGATCGGGCTGGCCGGGGCCTATATAACAGAGCACGGAATAAAGGCTGGCCATTCGCCTTCCTGATGTCTGCCTGTCACTTCACCGTTCACGGAACCTTACAAGCTAAAAAAAGAAATTTAACAATGAAGATGACGCATGTGCAGTGCAGTATGTGATAAATGCACAGAAACAATTGACAATATTATACTCGAATGTAATGGTATCCATCCAGAAGTCGATGCAGGCGCAATCACTGTTCCTGAAGCTCTGGTGTTTAGAGATACCAGTGGCCGGGTGAATAAACCTACGGTGGAAGCTAGCAAAAAACAACTGGAAGACTGGTGGCTTAAAAGCAGAGAAGTGACACACTGTTAGTAATGTAGAAAGAAAAATTCAACAAATAGAATGATGGTTTAGTTAACCGATCTAAAATAATAATTAAGATATAGAGCGAAAATGAGCATGATAGCAACTGCTACCACCCCGTTTCAAAGGGAACGCTTTTATATTCCATCCATCCATCCACAGGAACGAATACACCTCGCTGCTGTTTTCACCGACGCGATAGCTAGCACGAACTAAAAGTTGGAATTCTCTTGTACTACACTCACTCTCGTCTATACGGCGAGGTATTAGCGACAAATATCCCTGGTTTTCTAGATAATTTCAAGCTGCTAGGCCTATCTGTATGCTGTGTATGTGGTTGTCATAGCAACGACATTCCTTCTAGATCTTCTTGTCGCTTTGGTTTGTACACACGTACGACTTGAGCCGCAAAAAAATGTATAGACGAAAGTGTCTCACCCTATACCCACCAACTCCAACGGCAACTACGACACATGCAGGTAAACGTTTAGCGGGCAAATCATCGCCGACCTTGTGGGAATTCAACATTTCCCTCGCCCGCACGACGCGGCGAACACCCTCTCTCTCTCTCGGGGAGCCCTCATCTTTCCCCTTCTGGCCTCCTTCCTGCGGTGCTGTGGCGGAGAGCGCAGGGGTGAGAGAACGGCCCCTCCTTCCCCCTCCCCTCTCATCTCGGCGGACAGCAGCTTCACCCAGAGAGACTACGCCGCGACGCCGTAGCGCGCGGATGCTGCAGTGACACCGAGGAAGAACATTGGGCGTTCCCAATAAACAACTTGGCCCGCTGGCTATGTTTGCCTCGGTGTGTCGTTCTTCACGGCCACTGCTGTGGCCAGAGCTAGCGGTGTGGCCTCGGTTTTCAGAGCGGAGCCGCAGCCCCGTGAGAATCCCCACAACCTTCTGCAGACATACTCCATAGACCAACTGCTGCTTGGCAATGTTCTTATCGTCCTGTCTGTCTTACGTTTGTTCCATTATCAATGTGTCGTTGCGCGCTGAGAACCAAGTGGCTCCTATCATGGCACTGCTTGCAACTTGGCACTTCTCAAACCCTTCCAGGACTGCATGCCAATCAAGCCAATACATCTTCTTACCTAATCTGCACTAAAAAAAGAGCAGCCTGGAATCCAGGCGAAGATATGAAAGGCAGTGATCATTTCTGAATATGTCTCTAATATGGGCTTAGGTCCATTGCTGAAGCTTCCTCAAAACCTGAACGTCATCTCGCACTATACCGAGCATTAATTGCATTTCATGTAGGCATTGCGTAATCAGGGCGTAGACGAGTGATGATAACTAGCAGAGCAACCATGCACAAAGAAAGGTGTTACGCGAGGTGACCCAATTCTGCGCATTGCTTGCTCGGAAGAAGGACATGGATAAGGGTTGATGGAGCGGTAATTAGTGGTTCCTTGGTGACATCTGCTTGGTAAGTAACTCAGGGAAAAGCAAAAAGGTAATGTTTAAAAGCCTCGGTAATGAACAGCACTTTACAATGTGCGACGCTGGAAGGTAATAACCGCAGTACCGGACCATGACAGGCGCTGTGTTAAGCAGTAATTCTCTGGCATTGCAGATACGCTGCGACCGAGCCTTCGCTTACCATCAACTATGGCAATGTGATCGCCGCAAAGCGGAACCTATGTTCGAGGCTGGCGCATCGCTTCCACCAGTCGGCATTCTTAGCGCAGAAAACGAAGCACACGGGAAGTTTCTCTCGTGTGTGTTTTTCTGCGCTAAGAATGGCGTCTGAAGCCCGTCGGTCAAGCTATAAAGCAAGCCCAGTGACTGCAACTGCAGCGGCACGGGACTCTGGCATTGCAGGTTAGTTACAGATTTGTTTAATATGTATCGCCATTTCTGTTATTGTCAAAGTGCCTCTAGAGGAGGGTACATCGTGTGGAATGCAACTGGAAGAACGTGATGCCAAAAATAGATTGCAGTGGTTGTGGACAACACTGGAAAATGTGCAGGAATTTCTGATGTCACTCTAGGGGGAGCAGTACCGCAGTGCGTGGCGCTGCATAGCTTGTGCAAAGGGTCATGCTCCACTGCCTGATAATAATGACTCAGATGCACAGGATGCTGCAATCCATCAACAAATTAAGACTGGAATATCTTCTACCCCTCAAAGAAACAGTTGAAAGCCTTGCTGTCCAATTCATGGCCGAGCAGGTACGACGAATAGAAAAAAAAAACATTAAAGCGAAGTTAACAGAAGAGAGAAGGTCGAGGCCCAGGACAGTGAAATTTCGACTCTGAAAAACGAGGTAGACAATCTGGAAAGGCGAAGAAAGCTTCACCTTGAATTTCACGGCATCAAACCGGCAAACCATGAAATCAATAAGTTCACAGCGCTGAACAACTTGCCTCAGCTTCTGGAAACTGATGTGGTGGCAACCACTCGCCTCCCATCAAAGGCAGATAAGACACCAGGAATAATCTGCCGTTTTGCGAACCAGCCGTTCAGAGATAAGTGGCGGGAAAACAGGTGTGTTCCATAAATGAAGATGTGCTTTTTCCACTGTGTAACCCCCCTGCTGTAGCGCCCTCGGGCTAAGCGGAGTAACAATCGAATAAAAAATAAAGAGAGAACTGACCAGTTCTATTGCGGAAAACTGACGGAGCGAATGCGGTGGTCATTTTCAATTCCGCGATAAACTCAAATAAGGTTTCATTTGACTAGAAAGAACGAAATGGCAATAGCACCCAATATGTCCTATGTGACTAGTTTTACTAGTCATTTAGATTTCTCAGGGCTTTCAAGTGTTTTCATCTGAACCCACGTTCTTTTGTTAACAAGGAAAATGACTTACGACTCTTTTTCGAACAAACAAACCAATCATCATTTGTTGTCATTATGCTGATGGAGACAGGGTGTACTGATGTCGTAAATATTTTTCGGCTTCCATCCCAAAATACTTTCTATCTGAATTGGCCAACCGGTCGAGTCGGCGGGGTGTGCATACTAAATATAAAACCATTTCTGTGCGAAATAGCGAGTTTTCGACAATGACACAGGACTATGAAATACTGTAAGTGAAACATAATAACACTATGTTTCGTGTTTGCTATCGCCCGCCGAATGGGCCTGTCGCACATTTTCTGCAATATTTAGAACATTTCCTTTCCTTCATCAATGATAACAAACTACACTTAATCTTTGGCGCTGACATCAATATTAACCTGATGAAAACATGGTTCTCCAATACTTAGGCTATAGATATGTAATGCGTGCTATCAATCTTCCTACAAGAGTGACTGAGAATTCGCCATTTTTAATTGACGTGTTCATTACAAATATAATTCCTGATTGGATTAAAACTCTTCGTGTCAGATCTAAGCGACCATCTGTAAATATTTTTATGTTTCAAGGGGCATCAGCGGAATAAGGAGCCTCAGTCAGCACAGTTTACTCTGCCAATAACATTACAGTCTTTCTACCTTTCGTACTTCGAACTTCCTGGGATACTGTATTTTAAATGATACTTATTAAGCTTTCTTTACTTTATTCAGATGAATATATGAGGCTAGTTTTCCGTTGAAATTCGTTAAACAGAAAAAGAAATACGCAAATAGTGGATCTCCGCTCAGCTATCTGCTCGAAAAAAAAAAAATGCCTTACATGGTGAATTTATAGAGGGAGCAATAAGTTTTCCAAGATTTAAAAAATTGGGAATCGCTTGGACAAAGATATAATACTTGAATTTCATGCTCGGATGTAACATGGACAAAACTCAAATAAATTACAATCAGAAAAAATACATAGCATGAAATAAATGGTAGTGAATTAAAGAACAGATACCTTCAATGTTGGTGGCAATAGCACAGCAAATAATAATTCAGAATGTATTTCTTGCAATCCTAGCTCTATATTTATTTATCCGGTGCACGAAGGGGAAACAACTACCACAACTGACACCTAAAAGAGCAATAGTGCCAAAGATATTGACAGTATTCAAATAAAACCTGTAAAATATGTGGCGAATCTCCATGCGTCACGCAGGTCTTTAAACTTTGTTTAAATCAAGGCACTTTTCCTCGTTGGGTGCGCGCATCATTGCACTTTTCAAGAAAGGTGATAGGAACGACTAGGAATACTTCCTGTCTTTTAAAAGGTTTTTGAAAACGTGATCTTGAAACGGTTAACTCAATTTGAGCAAAAACATAATCTGCTAGCTGATAGTACGGATTCCGTAAGGGCCTGGGCACTCAGGCCGCTTTGCTAACGCAAAGAGAATACAGTCTCCAGCATTTTGATAACGGCAAAATTGGGCTAGGCATCTTTGTTGACCTGTCAAAGGCATTTGATAGCATTTACCACTATCTTCTGACTCAAAAACTATGGCATTCGTGGTAACGCCTCGTCTCTTATGCGTTCATATCTTGATAATCGCAGACAGATAGTTCTTGTAAATGGTCATCACTCAGATCCACTAAGAATCACCTCAGGTGTTCCGCAGGGAAGCATGCAAGGGCCTTTTCTATTTAACATTTACGTGAACGACATCTTTAATATCAAACCAGCTGCTAAATTCACCATGTATGCTGACAACACAAATTAAGCATATTACTTGGGGTTAAAACTGTAGACAACCTTGTCTATGTAGCAAATTTCATTTTAGCAAACTTAGACGAATGGACGAGTGAACCAGTCTTGGAATTATGAGCATAAAACAAAAGTAGTGATATTTGGAACTAAAAAGAAATCTATATCAATCAGCGCGTCTACCTGATTAAATGGTACACCCACTGAAATAACTTGCACAGTTAAGAGACTAGGCGTTATTTTTCAAAATAATGTGTCATGGGATGCCCACGTATCTGACAATTAATCTTTCACGAGTAATTGGGTTGGTATACAGAAATCACATACTTCCACCAAAAATTGTTAATTTCTTGTTTTCTTCCGGACTGAACTAGGTTTCGACCAGACGCTACACCCAGGAAATGACGCATGACACGAAATGGATGACGCCTTCCAAGCGGAACAGTTTGTCAGGACGGGAACGTTATTTCGAGCAGTTTAGGCTGACCGGTTTCTTGAATTGCGCAGCTCGTGAACAGGCGCCGATGCGCACGTCATGGGTCGTGACACCCCGGCAAACTATGCTGCATTACTCTGGCTGGCGCGGTTGTGAAGGTTACTGCGCAGTTAGATAACCCACGCCTGATGCATTTCGTTTATTTCACGAGGGGGCGAGAGAAAAAAGCTGCCTTGTCGACATAAGGGCAAGGGCAAACAGTAAAAGCGTTCCGTGACACAAAATAAAAACACAGATGTGAAAAACACAGCTACAAATAGAAATAATACAGATTAACAGCAATTACATGCAAATTTTACACTGCGAAGAAGCAGCTACATCCTGTACTGAAGTGTAGCAAAGAAAAAAAAATACAGAGCATTTATATACAGAGCATATAGAGTAAAAATCTACATATAGCAGGATGAAAACACGACAATTCAAATCAACTATACAACACGTTAATATTTCTGATATAATCATGCATTGTTACATTTCAAGCAAGGCTGTTTAACAATCTGGGAATAATGTTTGACAGCATTTGCATTCCGTAGTTTGTCCTTGATGAAGGCACTTCGCATTCTTCTTTGTGCCGCGTATGGTATGGTTGACAGTTTTTGCTTATGTTAGCCAACTATGATAAGAAGTTATTTTGCTTTATGTCTTTATTAAGTGCTTTACACAAACAGAAATCACAATAGTGTTCCATATTTACCACGTTCATTTGTTGTAACAGTGTATCGGTTGAAGATTGTGAGGGTGAGTTTGAGACAACTTTTAAAATCCTATTCTGAACACGAATAATTTTTGCGGCGTTAGTGCGTGTACTGTGCTTGGTTTGCCTAGTGGTTACTTTTGCGTGGTTTCTAGTTGAGTTTTACGTGTTGGGCTGTTCCTATGGCCTTCACCAGTGCGCAATCGCTTTTAGGTGATAAGTGTTGGCCGGGTGAAATGTGAACATCGAGAGTAGGCTGACGAGCGTTCTCGCGTGGTATGTACGGGACCGTTGTTAAGCGTGCAGGAAAAAAAAAAAAAAAGGTACCGCACAAAATCTGGAGAACCAGAAACTTGTGTGTCGAGGATCGTCATCTGCAACGAAAAGCCCGCAGGGAATGCGCTTTAAAAAGAAAATCAATAGAAAAGGAAACGCCGAGGTGCTTCTAAACAGCGTGATACTAACGAAGTGGCGCGCCGATAATTCCGTCCTCTCCGTGTCTGAAAACATGCATTCCACCCGCGCGTTTATTTTCAGTGCAACTAACGCGCACTGTGGTATCCCCTGTGCTGTTGCCGCCAGGTATCAAATATTTTTGTGGAATGAAACGCGTAGTCTGCTGTCAATGCAGCTTTTAAAACCAAAGAATAACACAGGGAAATGGAGCAATGCTTTTTACATTACTGGTAGGGATCTTCGCCGTGTAGCTTGATTTGTGTATTTTACGTGGGTATGCACGCGATCGAGGTTCGATAAATCATTGACCAATATTCGTAACTTTATTCCTTTGCAGATTTCTCGCGTTTAATCTGTTTACACAGTGTTAGTAAAAGGTGTATCACGATGACATATTTTCTACTGTAAATTTTCCAGCTGATACCAGGATTTGGCACTCTCTGCTGTGTGCTCTGGTGAGACATTTGCGGCGCATGTGCAAGAGGTCCGGACCAATATTCCGCATTCCACGAGTAGATAGGTTCGAGCTTTCACTCTCGGCTAGCCATTTCACGTGATTTAATGTGCACATCAGGTATTTCTAAAACGATATAATTGTTATTTAACATGGAAAATGTGTTAATCGGCATGAAATAAATGTCCGAATTGTTTCCTGAAATATTAATATCAGCACATATTTTCGCATTCCAACAAAGTGACCATCTGAGAATATTGCAATCTAAACTTGATTGCTTTCTATTTACCGTCCCAGAGAGACCCAGGCTATAAAGACGCGCATAATAGACGAACCATTCTTACACTGACACTGTTGAGCATTGTGGCTATGAATTTAACGAGTGCTAGTTACATTGCTATTGTCAAATGAATACAAGGCACTTTGTAGCATGAGTCAATGTTTTCCAGCTTATTTCGGGCTTACAGAATATTCGTGATTAGGAACCCTTCAAACTTTGCGAAAAAGGTAATGCTGAGGATGGAATAAGTGACCGTCTGCTGGAATTTTGCTGCCAAGGTCTTATCCAAAAACACATGATTGTATGGGAAAGGGTGGGAAAGGGAAAGTTGAAATCAATGTGTCTGTGGCATAATACCCAAGACTACTTGAAATATATTTGTTTAAAATCTGTTTAAAATAAAATACAGGGTATTGTGAGGAAGCCGCGAATATATTTTGACCATAATGTATGTCTATTTTCTTGTGTATCATTTTCCATAATTTGTATATCTGCATGTAACGCTACATGTGTCTACCTATGTATTGTTCCTTGCTTTGTGTGATTTTTTTTCACTGTTTTCTAATGTACACGTGGGCTGACGTATCCTACGTTTTTTCTGTCTTTCTGGTTGCTTTCGTGCACCAAACTGACAGAATTGTATCTGTTTTGTTTTTGTATGAAGCAAAATAAATGATCATTTCACAGAGCTCCTGACATCTTTTTTTTGGCAAAGGCTTTGACGCAGCTGCGCTGATGGCCAGTCAGCAGTAATTGTGACCTAACTTTATATTTCATTCTTGAAAATAAGTAGAAAAATAATACCACACTGTACACAGCACAACAGAAATAATGTGCCAACAGGGCGCGGCAGTACGGCAAGCGCTTGCTAGCATTCAAACTGCGCGCCTTCAACCAAAAGCGAATGTGCGTCAAGCATCAGCCGCTTGGTGCACTACAGTCAATTGGGCCGCTGGCCCTATGGAAGTGTCCGCTCTTTACCCCATCCCTTTCTCTATGCCCTGGCTTCGTCACCCAAGGCAGAGGTGGCATTGGAGGAGGAGCGAAGAGAGCA
>JAJIZL010026012.1:140305-170362 GCA_023969395.1 Amblyomma maculatum
CCCCCCCCCCCCCCCTCTGTTCCTGTGTGGCGGATAGGGTGCTCTTCAGTTGCCGACGCGCCGGTTATTTCACGTAGGCCCCGGCACGTCGACGAATACGTGACCACCTTCCCACGGCTAGACCTGGTTCTTGGCGCTGCGGAAGCGAGGGTATCATATTGTTTGCGTCGGCATCGGCGGCGTTGTCCCTGAAACCAACTCCGCAGCTGGGGTTAACTCACTATCGGCGTCAGCAGCATCAGTCAGTCGCTGCTATCTCTTCCCTCCTCCCTTTATCGCGTGGTCCGCTTGCTGCGCGCGCTTCTACCCCCATCGTTTGCCGCTGGGTGTACACGCCGCCCCCCTCCCCCTCTTCCTGCGAGTCTCCGGTTGTCAAAGCGCCGGCTCGAACTTAATTCCTTTCTTCGCTCCTCCTCCAATGCAACCCCTGTGCGGTGGCAATCAGAGAGCCAGATCGGTGGCGGCGGATCTGTATATGTGAACCGCCCGAGCCGAAATTGCCGCTGCCGTTCGCCACTGCGAAATTATCTGCCAGTTCTTTCTGAGCCATGAGCGAGACGACCGGTGGAAGTCCTCCGTCTGCTGCTGCTGCTGCTGCTGCTAAACGAGCTGCCAGAGCAGAGGCCCAGCGCCGTCGCCGCCAGAATCCAGAGCAGTAAGCGAGGCTGAAGCAGAAGCTCATCGCGGCCGTCGTGAAGACCCTGCCGTTCGCACCGCCGAAGCGGAGGCTCATCGCCACCGTCGAGAGCAACCAGGTGTAAACGAGGCTGAAGCAGAAGCTCATCGCCGCCGCCGAGAAGGGAGTCTTTGTAAAGGAATACGTGTGAAAAATATAAAAAAAATTCTGTCATAGCGCATACATGTGTTGCTCGATTTCTTTGCCTCAATCTATCGAAAAGGTGAAACAGCTTATTTGCTGCGCTCAAATTTCGCATTAGGAAGTAACGTAATCGTCGGTAATTTTTTATCCTCCAACGGGCGAGAGTGAGGGTACGAAATTACGTCAGCTGTTGTACCCTCGGAGCTGACGAGCACCGATAAGCCACAGCGAGCGCAACGCCGCCACACGGCCGCGCGCTTGCTCCGGCAGCCTTCGGAGCAGCCTGGTTACTTTTGGGAAAGACGGTACCACCGCATGAGGCCTTAAAGAGGGAATTTAATCAGTACTTTTAATAAGTCTTCACGCTTGGCGATAATTCTATAACTCACCTATAATCATAAATATCTCCTTAATCTTGATGAAATCTAGCGACAATCATCCAAATGCATTCCTCAAGAGATACGTAGAGTGGGTATACTTGTTCCACGAGACTGGAAAATTGCAAAAGTAGTTCCCGTTCATAAATCTGGAGGCGCCACAAATAAGCCCTATTTCACTCACCTGAGCTGCATCGAAGATACTTGAACATATCATTCTGAAGCACATCGTAACCTGCCTTTCCGAACCAACTAGGCTTCGTGAAAGGGCTGTAAACTACAGCTCGGCTAGTAGAAACAATCCACGATCTCGTATCCGCTCTCGACAATCGCAGTCAAGTTGACATCTTATTTCTAGACTTATCAAAAGCGTTCGATCGCACCCGGAACTGATGCTTATGCTTCATCACTTCCTTGGCTGTAATAAAGTAACGAACTGGATAAAAGATTATCTTTCAGAATGCTACCAGATGTGCATTATGACGGTTGCGCATCAGAGCATGTTGAAGTAATGTCCGGCGTACCCCAGCACCTATTTTGTTTCTTCTTTACATTAATGACCTAACATCAAATATGAAACAGTCCGAATGTTCGCAGATGACTGCATTATGTATTAAGAAATTGAGTCACATGGCGATCAGGTAAATTTAAACAAGGCACTTGGTCAAATAGTAACATGGTGTCGGCCAAGGCAGATAACTTTGAATCTAGAGAAGTCAGTTTTCATGACTGTGCTCCGCTCGTTTTCCCGTATGAAGTTGGAAAGAAATTGTTAAAACCACTCCAAGAGTCCAAATATATCGAAGACCTGAAATGGGAAGAACATGTGCAATATATAACGTCAAAAGCATTTTCGACCGATCCCATCCCTCGAGACCAAACGTGCTGACGCCGAAAATAAACGAAAACACAACATGACGTTTCTGCTCACAGTAAAAAACGAGCAGCGAAGGCGCGAGCTTATGTACGTTTAAAGCCGTTCTCAGATTTCCACAGTTTCGGTTGAAGGTGTGACTGGTCGTTTGTATTGTTAAACGTTACAGGTGAAAGGGAGGGAAATTTTTTTCTTGAGTTCCAAGAACATGTGCCTTGTTCAAGTCGATAACGCTGTTTTGATACGGAGTGCTCGGCGATTTGAGCCCATTTTTTGTTTCTGACATCATTTTTATCATCTTTTAGGCGCCTTTCAACGTTACCAGCTTCGCCGATGTAAACACAGTCGCAGTCGGAGCAGGGGATGCTGTAAACCACGCCGGGTTATTTTTCTTTCGGAAGAACGTCCTGTACGTTGACCAAAGCATGTCTTTCGGAATGTGGGCGTTAAAGGTGCGCAGGATGCGTGCCTCGCTGATCCCAGGGAATAGCAGCAAGCTTCAGGGGGGACACAGCGGTTTTACATGCTGATCGACACGGCTGTTTTTCGACCGAAGCCAAAAATGACGTCGGGTAGTCGTTGCGTGAAAGTTCTTGCCGCACCACGTCAACGTCAGTCGCCTCCGGAAGAACTGTATATGCGTTTGCTTCTTTTCAATAAGGTGGCAGCGACTGATCTCTTACGTGAGGCCGGGTGGACTATGTGGGTAGGTGTCCTATAAACGCTGAAAGATAGCTTGCCAATATCGCGTTTTACCAAGACGTATAGAAAAGGCAACACGAAGTTTGACTCGACCTCGGTGGTGAGGTCAAGAATACCAAGTTGCTAGGCCTGAGCTCGAGCACAACATTCTTCGCTGGTTTCTGCACACACAATGCATATATAAATTAGAAAGTGTCCAGCAGAAAGAAGTGAGGTTTATTTTCAACAAATATCGACGTAACGACTCCCGAACTGAACTTTTGAACAGCGCGAACCTTGCCACTGTTAGTAACCGCGCCCGGACTTCACACCTTAAGTTCCTCTTCCTTATAATAAATTGTGCTTTAAATATAAATTCTGAGCTTCACCTAGTCACTTCATCGAAAAGGAATACTAGAACTAAACATTCACAGCATTTAGTAGAGTATAAATTTCATACCGACACCTTTCGTTATTCATTTTTTCCGCAAGCGATTAAGGAATAGGACATGTTACCCGGGGACGTTGTTGGCTCTGAATCTCTGCACATTTTTCTTTCTAACATGCCGCAATCGTTTTTTAACATGCTAATCTAGCATTTGTGTACTACGTGTTAAGAAATATTACTTCATGTGTACTCATGTTCCATTGTATATTACACTTTAGACTGACATTATCGCACATGAACTCAATTGTGATGTTATTCCGTAGTGGTTGTATAACTCATGACGTGTTACAAATTAACTATCCTCATGTATCCCAATACTGCAACAGCGTCTAAAGAGGCTTAGCAGTATGTTTAATAAAAAACCTCACATCGTTGCTTCATTTGGTTTGGTTTGTGGGGCTTAACATCCCAAAGCGACTCAGGCTATGAGAGACGCCGTAGTGGAGGACTCCGAAAATTTCGACTACCTGGGGTTCTTTAACGTGCGCTGACATCGCACAGCACACGGGCGCCTTGCTTTTCGCCTCCATCGAAAAGCGGCCGCCGAGGCTGGGATTCAATCCCGCATCCTTGGGAACCGTAGTCGAGCGCCGTAACCACTGCGCCACCCTGGCGGGGTTGTTGCTTCATTTGACCGTCTTACCCTAGTTGAGTCCTTTACGATGGCTCAAAAAGTGTCGCCATTAAAACACCAAGAGCCGGTTGTAACCCTGAGGCAGGCATATGTAGCAGCACGCGGCCCCGTAGGGGGCAAATCAATGAATTTTCTGTATACCGGCAAACGAGGAGCATCACCCCCTAGGTAAACGGATTCTTGAAAGTGCACTTGGAGGCATCTGCATGCCGACTTTCTGTGAAGCACTTTTCCAACTGATGCACGGATAATTAGATCCCACCGAAAATATAATTCTGCTATCTTTTTGTGCTTTCTTGCATCACAATGAACGGTTTGCATCACGAAGTCTCTTTGCGGGCGGCCCGGATATTTGAAGGTTCAAAGAGGTATTTCCTTTTTAAATACTTTTTTTATGGCCTAATGTGTCTTAAAACGAAGATGCTATTTTTCAACTCCGGTGAATAGTTAAAATCCCACAAATTCATTGATTAGCTACCATTCTGAAAAAAAAAAAAGAACAATTGACGAGTCCACTTTAGTTCCCGGACCGCAACGATTAAGAAGCTAAGCTTAAGGCTGAGTGAACGGAGTGCGGCTAGCAGCGTCTTGCTGTGAGCTGTCCTAAAAAAAGCACATCTAACTGGCAATCACTGCCGGCGACTAAATGAATCCATTTTTTCTCTATTTTCATGGTGGGTCTATATTCAGACGTCATTTCTCTGCTCTTGGGTTTAGTCGAAAGCAAAGAAGCCCAAACCGTATCCTTTTCTCAACAAATGCTCATGACGATACTTACAAGTCCGCCAGTTGTTCAGCCCCAAGAAAAGCATTGTCTTCGATCTCAGAGATGGCGTTATTTCGCAGGTCGCTGAAAATTGAAACAAATATTAACCAGACAGTAGCACACTTTGGTAGCATTACTTGTTTACCGCTTCTGACCATGGCAACAATGCACGACAATGTCATATTCGCACAAAGAAACGCCATGCATTAAAGTGCGCGTACTGCTTACACAACTTGAGCACTTTTAAAGCTCTCAGAAAAGTCACAAAAAGGCTATACATTCAGAGGAATACTCACAGCTTGTTGAGATTTGGTAGCTTTTTGAAAATGCCACTGTTGCGAACCTTTACAATGTGGTTGTCATTGAGCCTCCTGAAATGAACAGTAGTGAGGCTTCACAGTGACAAGGAATAAAAACGACTGCTCACAGCTCGGTCGTGAAGCTCGGCAGGTCGGTGGGGATCTCGCGCATGCCCTGGCGGGAGCAGTCCACAATGGTGCCCTCACAGACGCACTGGTCCGGGCAGTCACGGTCCACCACGCAGTCGCCAGCCAGGCGTGTCCGGTGCTCCTCCGAGCCTGCAGACATTTATGCTTCTAATCTGCCCAAATACCAATGTTGGAAACACAAATCAAGGTAGAAATATATTCCCAGCAGCACCCAAATAGTGGAAAAACACGTTTCCAGAGTATATGCAGCGTTTTCTTGAGAAACATTGTGTAATTTCTTGTAAGAATTTGTGCAGGGCAGAAACATCCCTCTCATGTTCACAACTCTGCATTTGAGTCTAACTGGGTAGGCTATTTCTCAATGTGAATGAACCGTTTGACAGTGTTTATCACAGCTCACGTTTAACTAAACCTCATCGAAGATTACCTGAGAAACCAAAAAGTAGTAGCGTTTCTCATATCCTGAGTTGTTTTGGGACGTTAAAGCCCACAAACCGTAATCAAAAAGTAGTAATTAACGGATAAGATTCCGACTCAGTCTTAGTTAGATCAGGCGTCCCACAGGGGTCCGTACTTGAGCTACTGTTATTTTTAGTATATATTAATGACATAGGCTTAGATGTTACGTCCAAGTTAAAATTACATGCCGATGATTTGCATTAACAATCACCTGGACACCATTGGCTTGCAAGCAGATCAGGACCACATAGCTTCGTGGTGTCGTAAATAGCATATAACAATAAACGCTATCACTTACGGCTCTGTAGGAAACGCGAGCCCATAAGAAACGACTGCTTTTTAGATGAGCACCAGATAGTAATGAGTGAGGAAGCAAAACACCAGGGAGTCACATTTGCAACGAACCTAACCTCGAATAGCCATATATAGACTACATAACGGTAAAAACTAGTCGCATACTTAATTTCATAAACTCGAGGAAAACATCGCGAGAAGTCGAAGTTTTATACGTATCTAACGTCGCCCTAACCTGGAATCCGCAGTCTGGGAGTCTGCAACCCTCGCCAAAAAGTTAGAAACAATGCAAAATAATGCAGCACGCTTTGTAACAAACTCATATCAGAACAACGCTAGCGTCCCCGCCCTGAAGAACATGCTCAACTGGGACACGCTTGATATGCTGTAGGTAGGTGTTTGTTGCTCAGATTGATCGTATCAACTGCCACGTCCTCCTAAAACCGTATACGTTCATATCACAAAGACATGAAAATAGGCGAAATTAACAGAAGTATGCCAGTCATCCTTCCTTCCCCGCAGTATTGTCGAAGGGAATAAACTGTGTCAGCAAGCGAGAAATAATTCGCGCGTGAGTTGAGGGACTGATAGCGCGTAGTCAGGCTGTGGCTCAGCATCTTTGTTTTGTTATAAGCGTTGAAATTTACATCAATACCAACTTGTTTTATCATATTGAATCTTTGTTCTGTATTGCTTTTGAACTGTAGAAATTTCGTCTAAGAGTGTGCACCTGATTCTTCTAATAATGTTACGTTGTTTCCATGGCCATTGTCTGCTTTTTCATTTTGTGTATCATTCCCCCACAACAAGGCCTTTGGGCGATTTGTAGTATCATGTAAATAAATAAATAGTACATAAAATAAAAATTTTCTACACAACAGGCGGCAGTTGTTCGCTAATTTTCGCAGTGGTTTCACTGATATAAATCCTGATGTTCCTCAAGGTTCTATTCTTAGTCCTTTCTTATTTAATACTTTTCTGAACTACATAGTTGAACCTCGTCGCCTATTTCAATGTGCTGATAATAAAGTGATGTGGACTGATGTTCGTGATATAATACAAGAAGTTGCTACTAAGGTAGTTCCAAAGCAAAAGAAATGCAAGAAAGCAAACTGGTTATCTGAAGAGGCTTTGCAAATAGCTGAGGAAAGGAGGGTGGCAAAAGTTATGGGGGAAAGAGAAAGATACAAGGTTCTCAATGCGGATTTTCAGAAAATAGCAAGGAGAGATAACAATGCCTTCCTGAACATACAGTGCCAAGCAGTTGAGGACAACAGCCAATTAAGGAACACAAGAGCTCTGTATAAGACAATCAAAGATATCAAAGAGTCAAGCTGGGCGCGATAAAGGACAAACGAGGCAAGGACCTCACTGAAGCCTCAGAGATAAAGAGGTGGCAGGAATACACGGAAGAACTGCACAAGAAGGACCCGGATGTGCAAACCCAACATAAGACGGTTGTGATTACTGATCTCGAGCCGGGCATCCTGAAGAGTGAAGTTGAATGGGCCTTAGCCAGCCTTGCTAAGAACAAAGCTAGCGGAATTGATGACATTCCAGCTGAGTTGCTTCAAAACCTCAACCATGACGCTGTTAACATTCTGCATACATTATGTCAGAAGATTTGGACAACCTTGCGGTGGCCACAGGATTGGAGGAGGTCAGTTTACATCCCAATTCCAAAAAAAAGGCAGTGCCAAAGATTGTTCCAACTACCGAACGATCGCGCTTATTTCGCATGTTAGCAAGATGTTGAAAATCCTCCAAGGTAGGCTGCAGCAGTGGGTGGTTCAGGAGCTTCCGGACGTGCAAGCTGGGTTTCGCAAGGGCAGAGGAACTAGAGGGCAGATTGCCGACCTTCACTGGATCATGGAAAAAGCAAGAAAGTTTCAGAAACCCATCTACTTCTGCTTTATTGATTATGCGAAAGCGTTTGACTGCGCAGATCACAGCAGATTGTGGCAAGCTCTCCAAGAGATGGGAGTTCCAATTCACCTCATCTGTCTCCTCAGGAACCTGTATGACGGGCAAGAGGCCACAGTCAGAACTGGGCACGGTCTTACTGACTGGTTTCCGATTGAGAAGGGAGTGAGACAAGGCTGCATACTGTCGCCCTGCTTATTTAACCTATATGCAGAGTGCATCATGAGGAAAGCCGGTCTGAACGAGTCTTCAGCTGGAGTGAAGATTGCTGGGAAACGTATCGACAACCTTAGATATGCGGATGATACCATTTTAATGGCAGAAAGTGAAGTGGAACTCAAGAGCCTTCTGATGCGCGTACAAGAAGAGAGTGAGAAGTTTGGGCTTAAGCTGAACATTAAAAAGACAAAGATCATAGCGTCTTGCCCTATCAAGTCCTGGAGCATCAAGGGACAAGAAGTGGAAGCTGTGACAGATTTTCTCTTCTTGGGCTCCAAGATTACCCCGGAAGGAGACTGCAGCCATGGAATTAGGATACGCCTGCTTCCGGGAAAGAGAGCCATGGTTAGCCTTGACCGCCTAGTAAAGAGCAGAGACATTAGTCTGCCAACTAAGATCCGTATAACTCCTGCTATGGTCTTTCCAGTTGTGATGTATGGATGCGAGAGTTGGACTGTGAAGAAGGCTGTCCGCCGAAGAATTGACGCGTTTGAATTGTGGTGCTGGCAGAGACTCTTGAGAGTTCCTTGGACTGCCAGAAGATCAAATCAGTCGATATTGTCGAACATAAACCATGACTGCTCATTGGAGGGTCAAATTCTAAAGTTAAAGCTCAGCTACTTTGGTCATCTGATGAGAAGAGATGAGTCGCTGGAGGAAGATTTGATGTTGGGAAAGGTTGAGGGTCACCGGAGAAGGTGTAGGCAGCGAACGCGATGGTTAGATGGCATCCTCGAGGCGCTGCAGATGATGTTTTGCGATGTTAGGAAGATAGTGAGAGACCGGAAAGCGTGGCGTGACATGGTCCATAAGGTCACGAGGAGTCGGACCGACTGAACGACTGAACTGATAATAAAGTTACCATGTTTATGATGCCATTAACGATCTTCAAAGTACTTCAATAAAAGGTATGGACCGATTCGCACACAATCTTATTAACGTTATTGTATCCAAAGCTACTATTGCATACTTATCCATGCACCACCTCCTGCTTTCAGTGCACCGCTGGGTTATGCCCCTCGTTTAAAAGACTGCGATTTTCCTGGAAATGCCTCATCAACTATGTCTGACAAGCATTTTGTGCTGTTTCCTACCTGCTGTTCAATATTAAATAGTACATGCAATAATACGCGAGAAATATTATTATACAAGCCTTAGGCTGCAGTGTTTTGTTAGCTAAGACCCTCTAACCTTCCACACGCTCTGACGGTGGCACTTGGAACATGCGCCTATTTTGCGCCGCGGACCCACTGAGCGGCTCGACTACCGGGATCAAAACAATGCCAGATAACGCAATCTGTCGTTTTGTGTTGCTTTGACCATTTCAGTCGCAGAGTGTCACAAATTATGGAAGAGGTTAAGGGAAAGTAATCAAGCTGTGCAAAAGAAGCGGATTTGTTCTAAGGTGGATGTGGGAGTTCGCAGAGGGCTTTCTACAGAGGCAGCGGGCGCCCGAGAAAGTGAGTTGTCGTGGCAAAGGAGTGGGATAATACATATATTATCACATTATTTAGGTTATGTGGAGCTATCCATCTCTATTAGTATTTCTGACGGCCGGTAAAGCTTATTTTTTTTGTAGCAAAAATACAATTTCACTCTGTGACATCCATTGCTCTCGACGTGTTTTCGAGGAAGTCACACATTAAAAAAAAAGGTGATACAGGATACCGCACCTTCGAGCATTCACCTAACATCACAAGCCTCACCGTTCACGGGTATTCCATCGAACACTTCCCACACGGTCGCAGCTCCATTAAACCGGATGTCTCGAAAAAACGTCACAAATAAAAGCGGGACCAAGACGGCGCCAGCAACATAGGGAGTCAGACCTGCCCGGAATGCGTAGCCTCAAAAGCTGGCGGAGGGCATCAAACGAACACCGCGAGCAAAGTTGGACGACACAAATTTCCCAGCATCCTGAGGGCGGTCCCTCGCTGCTGTCACGTGCCTCTACGTCACCGCTTGGACGAGCGCGCCCCGAGCGGCCGGTCGGTCGGTCGGTCGGTCGGCGGCAGCTAAGCCAGCTGAGTGCGGGTGTCGTCTGCTTCTACGTTGCGTCCTGCCGAGCTGCCTTTCTGCTTTTTATTCGTTTTTTTCGCGCTAGTTTTGACAGAGTACAAGGAACGAGGAACTTCGTTACATTTAGATTGCATCAAAGAAAATATAGAAATAATCATACGTAGTTATTGCTCAGGACCAGCTTTGTTGTGATTTTTAGCAAGCATTTACGTAGAGATACGCGGAGTGCGATTTGATTATAAAGTACGCATAATAGCCGTTTTACTGACCGGAACATAAGCACAGGATATATCCCAGTACAGCGTACTTCACATTTGCAGCGGCGAGTGATCTTTCAAAAAGCTTTAGATCGTCGTCGGCTTTTATGTACCCTCTCGAATTGCCGCTTTCGAGATGCGAGTCTTGAAGGTACTTTTGGAAAATTAGTTGCTGTTGATCAGGCGAGTCATTCATCGTTCGATAGGCCACCGTGGCCACGCACTCCACGACGAACAAGATGCAAGGTGAGAAAATCGGAGAGTGTCGGTGAACGCAGCTTTCAAAAAGAACCGAGATGACGATGATAAGCTCTTTATTTACTCCCCAAAATAAGGGAACCAGCCGAAAGACTAGTTGCACTTCTTAGAGGAGGTCAGCAGAGATCCCTTGGGACTCTGCAGCTTCCAATGTGCGAAAAATGAGCTGGCGCTGTTGGGCGAGCTCGGTAGTACGCAGGATGGACTCCCACGCATCCACTGTAGGTGAATTGTCTGGATTGTGTTGTGTATATGTCCACATCATGTGAATGAATGTGGCCGGTTGTGAGCAGTGTTTTCACGTAGGTGCAATAAGATTTTGGGAAAAGTTTGCTATATAGCCATGGGTTTGGATAGGCTCCTGTTTGTATTTTGCGCCAATGGACGGCCTCGCACCGGGATAGTGCCCAGTGTGCTGGGGGGGTATGACACCGTTCGAGCCGATAATGTTGGAGGATGTCCATGTACGTAACAAGGCGTGAATGAGTGCATTGGGGAGTGTCAGAGGAAACGGCAGGCTGAGGAGAGCGCTCCGCCCGGTAGTTGAGTTCTTGGTCTAAAGCATGCGCCCGTGCGTTCCCGCTGAGCGCCTCATGGGCTGGGGCCAATATAAGACGAGGTGTAGACGGCGGTAAGGGGAGAGATCGGAGGATAGTGTGTGCCTGTCGGGATATACAACCTGCATCGAAGCTACGAATTGCTTGTTGAGAATTGGTAACGACTACTTTGGTTCGCAGGGGTCAAGTGGATGCAGCTAGCACATGACCGGGTTAATAGGAGGAATATGGGAGAGGCCTTCGCACTGCAGTGGGTATAGTCAGGCTGATGATGATGATGACTTGGGTCAAGGGGTCAGTTAGAGCTAACGCGATGGCAACCTCTTCCGCGGCGGTAACAGTTGCGGCGTTGAGGATGCTGCAGGCATTTTACCAGTTTCGGTGCGGTGCCAATGCAACCGCAACCGTAGCGGGGCGAAGGGGGTGGTGGGAGGCATCTGTGTATGTAACGTCCGGGCGACCGGCAAAACATTTCTAGAGTTGGCGGGCTCGGTCGGCTCTGCGCTCTGTGTGATACTCTGGATGCATACGTTTGGGAAGCGGAGGTATACAAAGACTGAGTCTCTGCTCAAGCGTGAGGTCCGTACACGCAGAAATCGCCCTCAGAAAGGT
The DNA here is from genome assembly GCA_023969395.1 of Amblyomma maculatum. NCBI lineage: Eukaryota > Metazoa > Arthropoda > Arachnida > Ixodida > Ixodidae > Amblyomma > Amblyomma maculatum. The sequence continues at coordinate 151,953 of JAJIZL010026012.1, forward strand.
GATTTCTACCTGGCGTAGGTAGCACTGCGCGGCCCGCATGTGTCAGCGACAGGCGCTCATATATGGAAGTTCCCGAGGTACATCAGTTTGGTGGTGGATGTGGACATGGGTAGACCCAATGCTGTCTTGTATGCCTTGCGTAGTGATGCATCCAATCGCTCCCGATCTGTTCAAGTGAGGCGAAGGTAAGGGGCGACGTAGGCAATGCGCGTACAAGCGAAGGTTGTACGAGTTGCAAAAGGTGGGATTCGTGCGTGCCCTTATGCTTGTTGACGACTTTCTTGAGCAAGCGCCTGATCTGGATACAGATTAATCTATTCGCTGAAGAGTAGTGGCTTTTCCTCCATTATCTTGTAGATGACGGCCCAGGATGCAGAATCAGTCGGTACGTGGTATGGGGGTGCCCTGTACTCGCTGACTGAAGGGTACCGGAGGTGATCTTAGGCGTCTATCCGGGGTTGGGACAATAATGTTTTCAGGCTTCGTGGCCGAGCAGGATAGGCCGACTGGGGCCAGGTAGGTACCAACGCGATCGATGGCTATCTGCATAATCTGCATAGTCTCCTCTATCTGGGCCTCGCCGGGGTGGCGCAGTGGTTACGGCGCTCGACTGCTGTTTCCAAGGACGCCGGATCGAATCCCGGCCTCGGCGGCCGCTTTTCGCTGGCGGCGAAAAGCAAGGCGCCCGTGTACAGTGCGATGTCAGTGCATTTTAAGGAACCCCAGGTGGTCGAAATTTCCGGAGTCCTCCACTACGGCGTCTCTCATAGCCTGAGTCGCTTGGGGACGTTAAACTCCACAAACAAACCAACCAACCAACCATCCTCTATCTGGCCGTCACTGCCGTGTGTAATCCACAGAGTGAGGTCGTCGGCGTAGAGACTGGGGTGCAAGTGGGGGATGTCTGTCAAATTCTTGGGTAGGCTAAGCAGAGCGATATTGAACAGGAGGGGGAAAGCACTGAGCCTTGATGTGTACCCCGGCTCCCAGGGGAGATGATGGAAGGATATCCTGGGGCGGTGTCAAGTTGCACTCTCCGGTTCGTGAGAAAGTCGCGTATATTGTGAGCCTTCCGTGGATGTTCTTTAATTTGTACATGCCATGATCTTTCTCTTTCATTTGTACATACCATCATCATCGTCCCGCGGCGCCGGCTCCGGCACGTGCCTGGGTTTTGTCACCGGATTAAAACGCTAGACAAGGCATCGCTGGCCTTGACGTCACGACCTTGCCGTCTCAACCTAGCCTTCTTTCACAAATGGTGGAGGTCAAATTTGATCCCCTTGCTGCCTTGGGCCCTGCCTCTCGCTGGAGCTACGTTCCGGTCACCGTTTGGCAACTGCCACCATATTCATGTCCACCGAGGGCAATCCCGACTCGGCCGGACCCTCTACCTCGGCTGCACCGACGCCTCCGACTATGCCCACACGTCAACGCGACCCGCCGCTGTTCGCTGGTCGTCGCGACGAAGACGTCGATGACTGGCTCGACACATATGAACGCTGCAGTGCCTATAACCGGTGGGACGATGCTTTAAAATTCCTCAACGTTTCGTTCTATCTCATTGAGGTCGCCAGAAACTTGTTCATTAATCGCGAACCCCACGCTACTAACTGGACCACTTTCAAAGAGCAGTTCCGACAATACTTCGCCGACCCGCAGTTCGGACTCAGATCGCGAGGAACAAGCTCGCTTCCCGCCTTCAAAGGTCCCGATGATTCATATGCGTCTTACATAGAGGCTGTTCTTGCACTTTCTCAGCGCATTAGTCCCACCATGACGGAACCTGAACATGTGCACCACGTCTTAAAAGGGATCAATTCTATGGCTTATCACACATTAGTTGCTCAGAATCCTTCAAGTGTTGATTCAATTATTACGAAATGTCAACGCCTCGACCAGCTGCAGTCCTCTCGATTACAGCCCAGCTTCGCAACTGGTCCGACCTCTGCTGACCTTGACCTGCGGGCAATGATTCGAGCAATCATCCGCGAGGAGCTCCAAGCCCTCAATCCTTTCTGTCGACATGGGTGCGATCATTCTTCCTCACCTTCTAATGACGCCGTTCTCCGCAACATAATTAAAGAAGAGTTAGCAACCATCAGCCACCCTACGACATCCGAACCGTCCGCAGTCCGCCCAGCGCCGACATACGCGCCCGTCGCTGCATCCCCCCTTCTTTGGTTCCACCGCCCCGACCGGCACCAACCTACAATCACGTCAATGCAGTGGCGATGGCTCAACCTACACCATTCTATTACGCACCTTGGCGTCCCTCCCGACCAGTCTGCTATTACTGTGGTATTAGAGGACATATATCCCGCTTCTGTCGTCACCGCCTTCAGAACGAGCGCCGTGGTTACGACACCTGCGAAAGTGACATGCCTTCAACCTCATAATATCAACGCCGGTCTATTCCAAGCCCACCTCGACGATCCTCCCCACCTTCAGTATCTTCCCTGAGCCTCGTGGGAACCATGTATCCCGACGCCGGTCCACCTCCCAATACCGCCGCTCAGTTTCCTCTCTCCGCCCCGCAACCGCTCTCCCTGTCCGCCATCCGGAAAACTAAGTGTTGCAGTTTCCGGAGGTCAAACTGCAATCTGCGAACTTACTAAAAGTCCTCCTGATCACCCGTATAACGTGATTGCTGTTATCGCTGAAGGTTTACCGGTCAAAGCTTTGATTGATACAGGGGCTGCAATTTCTGTCATTCACGCTGATTTGTGCTACCGTTTGCGAAAATTGACAACACCATATGATGGGCCTGAACTCCGTGGAGCCAATGACGTCCCTTTGCGCCCTTCAGCGAAGTGCACCGTACGAGTTGTTATCGACGGCATCCGCCATCATGTGCAGTTTGCTCTGCTCTCACCGTGTCCGCATCTGATGATTTTTGGATGGGATGTTTTGTCAACCGCTTCAGCGTTAATTTCTTGTGGCGACCGTGTTATCCATATGACAGACAGCAATTTTTCATCTGACTTTTCTGAACGACATCATCCCCTCGTTGCCGCCGCTGATACTGTTTTGCCTCCTCAGTGCGAAAAACTGCTTACTGTTGTTTCTGACCACATCACTGATGGGGACGTACTCATCGCACCATCTTATCGTCATCTTGCACGCGGTATTGCCTTCCCGTCTAGTCTTGTGAGGTTCTGCAACGGCTCAGCGACAGTAGCGGCCACTAACACTTCACGTGAATCCCTCGTGCTCCCAAAAGGAACTTCTCTGCATTGCATGGCGGATGTTCAACCTTTTTCCCTGATGGTGCTCATCGCCCCTCCGCCTCAGCAACGTGTTTCGTCAGACGTCTCTTCTTCTGTTCTCGCAAAGACTATTAATCCTAAACTCACGCCGAACCAACGCCAAAAACTGCTGACATTGCTTCGACACCACCAAGCCATTTTTGATGCCATTTCCACACCACTGGGACGGACTAGTGTTGCGCACCATCCCATCATTACTGAAGGTAACTCTATCGTTCGCCGACGGCCTTATCTGGGTTCCCTCTCTGAACGAAAAGTAATTGAAGAAAATGTAAATGACATGCTCTATCGCAATATAATTCGTCCCTCAACAAGCCCATGGTCCTCCCCAGTAGTGCTAGTTAAAAAAAGGACGGCTCGGTACGCTTTTGTGTTGATTACCGCGCACTCAACAAAATTACCCGCAAAGATGTATATCCGATGCCGCGAATTGATGACGCCCTTGACTCTCTCCAAGGCTCCGAATATTTCTCGACCTTGGACCTCCGCTCAGATTATTGGGAAATACCTATGCGCGAGTATGACAAAGAAACAACCGCTTTCGCAACACCCGATGGCTTTTACGAATTTATTGTTATGCCTTTCGGACTTTGTAACATACCAGCGACATTTGAAAGAAAGATAGATACTGTGCTTCGTGGCCTAAAATGGAGAACCTGTTTGTTTTACTTGGACGACATTGTTATCTTTTCGGCAACCTTTAATGACCATCTCACGCGCCTGAATGAAGCCCTCACCTGTCTCGATTTGGCAGGCCTTCAGCTCAACACCAAGAAGTACCACTTTGCACAGAAGGACATTAGAATATTTGGACATTTGGTCAGCCATGACGGCATTCGCCCAGATCCTGAAGAAATCATCGCGGTCTCGAACTTTGCTCGTCCACAACGGACTACAAATTTGCGCAGTTTCCTCGGCCTCGCGTCTTATTTCCGGCGTTTTATAAGGCCATTTTGCAGCTATTGCTGCACCACTTCATGTGCTACTTAAACGCACGCAGCCCTTTCGTGTGGACTGAACAGTGCGAAACTGCTTTTAGTGAACTAAAGTACACCCTCACATCAGATCCTGTTCTTGGCCACTTCAGTGACAGCGCTCCAACTATCCTGCACACCGATGCCAGTGGTCACGGTCTTGGCGCTGTACTTCTGCAGCGTGATGCAACATCGCGTGAGAAAGTGATTGCCTTTGCCAGTCGGACTCTGACTCAAGCTGAGAAAAACTACACCATTACCGAGCAGGAGTGTCTTGCCGTCGTCTGGGCTGTCCAAAACTTTCGCCCTTACCTATACGGTCGGCACTTCACAGTTGTCACCGACCACCATGCTCTTTGCTGGTTGTCTTGACTCAAAAATTTGACAGGCCGACTTGGCCGCTGGATTCTACGTCTGCAAGAATACCATTTCGACGTCACTTAGAAATTTGGTCGCCAACACCAAGACGCCAACGCTCAATCTCGCTGTCCCCTTTCGGAATCAACTTGCTGTTTTTCTTCCCAATGCATTTCCACCTCTGACCAGAGCCGACCATCTCTTTGCCCGACGTATATCACAACCGTTTATTTTGACGACTCTCAGAACAAGCACGCTCTCCGCTCACAGCAACTAGTCGATGCCTACTGCCGTCCTATCATCGACCGCCTTATCGGCGCTTTGGACCCACCCAATGCTATGCTTCGCCGACAGCTTCGCAATTTCAAGCTCGAAGATGGCATCCTACTCCGCTACGTGTAATGCCCTGATGGTACTCGCTGGATCCCAGTCGTGCCGCGTGTGCTTCGCCCATGTATACTGGCGGCTCTCCACGATGACGCTACTGCAGGTCACCTTGGGTTTGACAAAACCTACGACCGCGTGAGAAAACGATTCTTTTGGCCTGTCTTATCTTCTACCGTTGCCAAATACATCGCATCCTGCCCTTTGTGCCAACGTCGCAAACGGCTGACGTCTTCGCTCGCTGGCCTTCTACAACCTCTTCCTTGTCCCGCCACGCCATTCGACGTAGTCGGCATCGACTTATATGGTCCCCTACCTCTCTCCGATAGGGGTAACCATTGGATTATAACAGCTGTTGACCACCTCACACGCTACGCTACGCTGTACCGACTGGTTCCGCTGAAGAAGTAGCAAATTTCTTTTTGCGGTCAATTGTATTGCATCATGGCGCTCCTCGGGTGCTCCTAAGTGACCGCGGTACAGCCTTCTTATCGAATGTCGTTGCCGAAATTCTTCACGCGTCATCCACCCTTCATAAGACAACCTCAAGCTACCATCCCCAGACTAACGGTCTGACTGAGCGATTTCATCGCACCTTGTCGGACATGATATCCATGTACATCACACCAGATCATCGAAATTGGGACACTATTCTACCATTCGTCACATTCGCCTATAATACAGCAGTACAGCGAACTACCGGTTACTCTCCATTTTTCCTTGTTTATGGCCGTCCTCCCACTACAATTCTCGACGCTTCCTTCTTCTCTACTCCCGACTACTCCACATCAGTACCAACCCATTTTTTATCTCGTGTGGCCAGATGCCGTCATCTTGCCCGCCTCAACACGGCAGCGTGCCAGGAAGACCGCAAAACTCGCTATGATTCTACACATCGAGTGGTCTCTTTTCGTCCTGGTAACGAAGTACTGCTTTATACACCATTGCGCACCCCTGGCCTTAGTGACAAATTCCACCACGGCTACGTAGGTCCCTATGAGGTCATAAGCCAAACTTCCCCAGTGTACTAAAAACTGACGCCTGTTGATCCCCCAGCTGATCGACGCCACCGTGGAACTGAAATTGTTCATGTGTCGCTTGAAACCGTTTGTGCGCCGCGATGCATCAGTTAGTAGCGGCCAGGCTGCGCGCTTCCGACCCCCCGGGCAGATTGTGTGAGCCTTCCGTGGATGTTCTTTAATTTGTACATACCATGATCTTCCTCTTTCATTTGTACATGCCATCATCATCGTCCCGCGGGGCCGGCTCCGGCACGCGCCTGGGTTTGCATCGGGTTAAAACGCTCGACAAGGCATCGCTGGCCTTGCCGTCACGACTTTGCCGTCTCAACCTAGCCTTCTTTCACATATATGCATACGTTCGTTGTCCCAACCCTAGAGTCTGGAGGTTCTGTAATGGCTTCGTGCCTGCGTTGTCAAAGGCCTTGGCGACGTCTAGACCAACTATGACTTTGGTGTCGAAAGTGTTGTGTGTCAGCACGTGATGCTTGAGCATGATGTCTGGGGCCGCAAGATGCGGTCGAAAACCAAACATCGTGTCTGGGAGTAGGTGATGTTCGTCTAGGTAACGGAGAAGATGAGTCTGAGTTACATGCTCCAATTGTTTTCCCACGCAGAACGTGAGATAAATGGGGCGGAGGATTGAGAGAGTAGGTTAGTTGGTTTGCCCGGCTTGGGGATGAGAACGAGGTTGGCGAATTTTCACTTTCGCGGGATGGCTCCCCGCTCCTAGCATTTTTGCAGTAAGTATGTGAGCGCATGAACCAAGGCGTTGTCGAGGTTGCGAACCATACGGTTAGATATCCGGTCCGGCCCAGCAGCTGAGCTTGTCTTGAGACGATGGAGCTCGGCTCGTACCTCTGGTAAGGTGATGGGAGCATCTAAATGGACGTTTTCTTTCCCCTGATAAGGAGGGAGAGATATCACTGGCCCGAGAGGATGTAGGTGTCTACCAGCTCTTGTTTGAGGGCGTCTGAGGTGCCGGGAAATTGGTGGAAGATACGCTGGAATTGCTGACGAGATTGGAACTTGCTCCCTTCAGGGTCGACGAGGTAACGGAGTAGTTGCCAGGTGCTTCAGGTGTTAGGAGCCTTATCCACCTGGTCATATATATGGAGCTTGCATGAAGCGATGTATGCTGGATAATCCGCCATGATGTTGTCGTTGGCAGCAGACGACGCAGCACGGCACTGCTAGAGCACTATAGCACTGCCACACAGCCTTGTCTACATGTGGTCGCGTAGTGCGCGCAGACGATGCTGGCGCGATCGGACCGGCCGACTGCGCATTCTTCGCGATTCCAAAAATACGTCTGCCCGAGGGCGAGAAGGCAAGTGATTCCTCTAGCGATGCCGACGCGAATGGCTCGCACTGTTCAACATACACGAGATCGACGCCAATCCGGGCTAGTATCAAACTACTTGAAAGAACTAAAAATCATTAATGTCGGCGATGTCGACGGGCGGCCAGGTTCAGACACATATTGTAGTCAGTCGTAGCTTGAACAGGCCCGCGTCGCACTGCTTTGCATTTCATCATAGTGCGCCCGATTTTTCGGGCACAGCGTCGACGCGTACGTTGCTCAGGAATCTGCCGACAAATGCACGCACGTAAGGGCAGCGCACTAAAAGCCGCTTGGGCTGTCGAAAAAGACAAGACACTTGCTCAATTCAGCCTGGCTGGGCTGCCCGCCATCTGCTGGCGGCGACAACATCATGGCGGATTACCCGGCATGCATCGCTTCGTACAAGCTTCCTATATCATGCCAGTGCTGGCGTGTAAGCTCTCCGGCATAGTTCTCGATGTTGGTATGGACTCGGGCGAGCCGTAGTCGAAGATCCCAATCTCACTTTCGAGTTTGCATCAGGGCCTCAAGCTTGCACTTGCAGTCCCACAGTTGGGCATAATGTCTGTCGTAGTTTGATATGGAGTCATGCACAGCTACTTCAGCAGTGACGTCTGCAACTTGTTTGAGGATGTCGGCTGACCAAGCGGCGATATCTGTGATAGCTTGGGAAGAACCTTGCTCTTTGCGCTTGGCGCGAAAGCAGTCCCAGTTGACTACTTTAGCTTGTCATGTACATTGTCAAGTAGGCTCCTGCATGACAATCTCTAGAACGTAGTGGTCGCTGCCGAATGTTTCCCGAGTATTGAACCAGGCAGCTGCTATCCCTGGTTTCGTGAAGGCGAGATACGGGGTTGTGTCCCGGGAGACTACCGTTCCTTTCCGAGTGGGTTTGGTGATATCCGTTAAGAGGTTCAGAGGGAGTGTGTACCAATCGTCCTAAAGCAATCGGTCTTTGAGCGTATCATAGAGGTAACCCCATGCTTCATGCAGAGCGTTGAAATCATCCAGAATAATTAGAGGTTGCCCTGGCGCCAGCTGCTGTAATCGGAGGAAAGGTGGCCCGAAGATAGCCATGTTTGATCGTGGTGGGCTGTAGACGTTGAGCCCGAAAAGGCATTGCCTGGTCGCACGAGAGGGTTGGGGGAGAATTTCGAGAAGGACATGGTCTGGGAAAGTGGAGTCTAGCTCATGCAAGATAGCCGTAAGGTTTCGCTTAACTAGAGTAACCACCTGGGGGGTTGCTCGTCCCCTTGTGTAAGTCCGATATCCAGCCAATTTCGGGTATTTCCCTGCTTCTTGAAGGGCGAAGATTTCAGGGGGGTCGCTCGTGTTAAGTAACTGCTGAAGGACCGCACTCTTGCGCGCGAACCCCCTGCAGTTCCATTGCCAGATGGTAGTGTACCCGAGAGAGCCGCCATGATTAAGTTGGGAGAAGTCTGGAGTGGAGATCGTAGGGCGATTTCACGTCTGAACCAGGAGTGGGGTTATGCCTTCATGTTTGCAGAGGGAGTCGATTTCCTTACCAAGATTTTCTAGCTGTAGAGCAAATTGAGAGCTGACGGTGCGAAAGGAGTTCTCAATATGTTCCTCGAGCGATTGGATACGGCCTTGAAAGAAGACGCCATGGGCTTCGAGGCGCGCGATCTGTGCGTGTATGTCTTCCATTTGCGTATCGCTCGCGGCAAGAGCCTTATGTTTGTGGGCAGTGCCAGCTGGCGCGGAGGATGTATGAAGAGGCGCGTCTAGGTGTTTCTCGATAGTTTCGACTCTATGGACCAGTTGTGTTGCGACGGCCGTGAGGTGTGTAATGGCGTATTCGAGTGCGTGAGAAGTGGGGGTCCCTCCTAGCGTACTCCCCGCCTGAGGTGGAGCCGGTGGCGGGCTTGGCGGAACCGGGCCTTGGAGCTGCCCCGAGGAGCAGGTTACTGCTGCCGCTGCTGCTGCTGGACGACTGCAGGCGTACCTGGCCGCGTTCTGGACGGCGTCCGAGATAATCGTCTGGAGGCATTGGGCCCGAGGAGTGGGAAGGAGTCCGAGCAGTCCCTGGGACTGCGTTGATTACTGCCGGAACGTTGACGAACCCAGCGGCTGGCATGTTGTAAAGTTACCCGGCGTGAGGGTGCTTGTTTTTGTTGCTCAGCAGCTTCAGCTTGTTTGAGATTTTCTCACTGACAGCGCTTGACGGCGTAGGGAGTGCGAAATATTTCTTTACACTGACTGTGACCTGTGATGTGGTCTTTTCCGCAGAGACGGCAGATCGGCGTACAGAAGTGGTTGTTGGCCGGGTTGAGAAGCCCACAGCCTCGGCATTTGGTCGCTGCGCTCACGAATACGTCGGATCAATGGCCCAGCTCGACTCCGCGGTAGCATACCTCATGTTTCTTTTTGAAGATGGTACAGCGGTGTTTTCTGTTGCAAAAATAGATACATGCGAAGACCTGGGGTTGGGCGAAGGTGATCAGCACGGCAGTGCTGTTGGAGTCTTCTGAAGTCCTCGATAGGAGGGTTTCGGTTGTCCTGGAGTTCCGCTTGGATAGTTGCACGATCGAGACGGAGATAAACCCCTCTGATCACTGCTCTTCCTGAAGAGCCGTCTGGTGCACAGTAGTGATATTTCATACGGTCGTTGGTCGATGACGAGCTCTTTAAGATGTATTATGCGCTCAGCGCGTTCTATGTTTGGCGTGCAGTAAGCGAAAGTGTTCTGTACGTAGTTGTCTTGTATAAGGTCTTCATGCCGGATGGAGTCGCGGGTGAAGTTTGCTGCCGTGCAGATCGCTTCGGGCAGTTGAAACGTAGTTGTCTTGGCGAGTAGTAATCCCCCTCTGGGTGGAAGAGGAGTGTGTTGCTAGGCAGGTGGGGCTGTTTGGAAGCTACCGAGCGCCTAGCGAGTTGACGTCCACGTTGGCGAGGTGTAAGCGCGTCTGCTACGTTTTCACAATCGGCCGGAGCCGCGGGGGTCGTTTGGGACGCTGGCGTTCCATCCTGACGCCCGTATTCACAAACGCGCCTCGACTCGGCGCTCCACCTCCACTCCTTGGAGCGGAGAATACAGCCGCTACTCCACTCTGCAGGGCCGATTCGGCTTCAAGAACACCCTCGGCGTTTCCGCTGACAAGTTCTCCTCGAGAATACCTCCTCCACTCGGAGCAGCACAAGTGGCATATGGGGACGAGATTGAGATGAACTTTTGGCCTGAAAACTGCGTGCTGAACTGTGTAACATGCTCACTTTTTCATGTGAAGTCTCCTAAACAACTTTCGCAAACGACCTCGACGTTAACAGCATAGTGTAACTTGTTTTGTGGGCTGGATGAAAAGGGCGGCTGTGAAAAATGGCTGAAAATGTTTTTGCATCTGGCAACAGTCGCTGTTGGTGGCATAGGCTTCGAGAAATGGTGTGAATACTTCGGTTTATTTTTTGGTGCGAGATCTACGCTCGGCTTTTGCCGCTTTACCTATTTGTTATTGCCAGGCTTTGACAGACCTTTTTTTTAATTGCCAGGCTTGACATACTTTCTTTTACCAGGCTTTGGCAGACGTTTTTTATTGCCGGGCGTCAAAATACATTGCAGAAAAAAACGTACAAGCCACGAACTCCTACGAGCATGGCTCTGGCCTGCTCGGAGGCGAGCTAAACATGCGCGCTGCTTCGCAGCGCATTGCAGCTCATGCACGCTGAATTCGACTCTCCAGAAGAAAATGCCGCGTGCGGTTTCCAAACAAGTAGGGAGCCCTAATTGAAAACGTGCTTGAAAAGCCATGCTCTTCGTCGGCTGCGAATATCCCTCCGTAGGAGGAGCACACCAACACGCTCCCTCGACTGCGTCGCGCCGGCCGCGTGTCTGAAGACGTGCTACGTACCCTCGGGCAACGGGCAAGCCATTGATGTCCGCACAGACCCACCGCGCCTCCGGTGCTCGCCAGCTTACTGGATACAACACGCTGTTCCCCCACAAGTTCGGCGCTGTCTGCGGAAGCGCGCGGGGCGAGCCACGGAGAGTGCGCCGCCTCAGCTCGACTCCGGCCGCGGGCCAGCTCACCATTTGGCCAAATCGCGCCTCAACTCTGCACTCGGTGGGCTCCGAAAAGGTTGTACATTTATCCAGTGACGACTTGAAATGTGCCCGCGCAACACAAGCGCAATGCGATGATGCGACGATCAAACAGCACAGACGTCGGTGGCTGATCACGGTTGTTCATGTTCGGCGTGAGCGGCGGGGACGGCCGGAGGATAGCCATGGCCGCATTCGTAAAACAACAGCGTGCCAGAAGTCCTGGGTCACTGTCACTCTCAGCTGATGCTTTAGAGGAAGGTTCGGTGCATCCTTGTCGTATCTTCTTTCGTGAAAAGTTTGGTATACCGGTAGAACGAATTCCACACAGCGAGCGAGCGATGCAATGTCGGCCATGTTTACAAGCGGAGTGGCGGTCGAGGAGCGGCCAAGGTAGCCTCCTCGCAGACTCGAGATTCTCGAGAAAACTCAGGTTAGGTAGGTAGGTAATAACCTTATTAAAACAGAGGAGTTTGGGGCATGCATGCCCCTGGGCCCACGCACGGCCCCACTACACTCAAACGTTCATGTTTCTATGGTTCATGACGTCGGCAGCCCAGTCTGTGGCGATCTTCTGCCGGACCGGGTCCTCAGAGTGCAGCAGGGTCTCCCAGTCCTCCCAGGTGGTAAGGTGCTCTAGACCCCGCGGGGGAGGATCCACCGGGCATTGGAACAGGATGTGGGCGAGGGTGGCGATGGGGTTGTTGCAAAGGATGCAGGAGGGATCGGTGAGGGTATGGTGGTAGCGATACGCACTATAAGGGGACGGGAGGGTGCGCGTTTGTAGTCGTCGCCAGAGCGTCTGGTGGTAGTTGTCTAAAGATGGGTGAGGTGGAGGGTAGAGTAGTCGCTCGGCCCGATAGGCCTGCGTTAGCTCACTGAAGGAGTGCATGCGATCACGCGTGAATCCCGGATCGAACTCAAGTTTTCTCCGCCGCTGGAGGAGCGATTCGAGTGGAGATTGCTTTCTGAAACGAAAAACAGGCCTCGAGGGCCGCTTGGAGTAGAAGTTCGAGTGAAGGCGTGTTTGTGAATACGGCGGTGAGAGCCGGGAACTTCGGGTGCGGGTGTCCCCTTCACTGTTCTAGCTTCCTGGAGCTTATTCACCTGAGTAAGCCACTCACTAGCTGCAAATTCTTCGGGTGTTAGCTCTAGGCTCTCCACAGTGACCTTCATGGCGGCAGGCGGCTCGGCGTAGCCGCGGTGCTCCGAGGCGGCGCGGTAGGCATAGCAAAGCATAGGGCGTAGTCGCGGGGAAAATCGACCGTAAATGGTCGCTGCACGTTCTTCGAAATGGTGTCCCTAGGATCGTGACGACGTTAGGAATCAGCATCGATGATAGTACGCTGGAGTCGCGCTGTCCGGGGTTACGACAAGAAAATCTCACGTGGAGTGCGTCCGTCGCCAGAGAGCACCAGCGCCGGTTACGACGTTGCAACGAGGGTGGTCCTCCCCCCTTCCTTTTTTTAAGGGAGAAAACGGAAGGGTGATGGGGGCTTTCTTCCGCACATGCTTGAGAACCGGCGAACCGCTATTCCGTGAAATAGCACGGTGCTGCTTGTGGGGCAGTGCGAACACATGCGTATGCCCTTCCCGGCGCCTCGAAGAATCTCCACACGCAACAACGCGTTGGGTGAAACGGCCGCATAGTACCTGCCTTTCCTTTTTTTCTGTTTATGGCTTTGCGTGCTGTGCCATAGTTCATGCCATCGAACCGAACTAAAGGAAGCGCTTCTCAACACGCTCCCCGCAATGGTGCAGCAGAGATGAGCCACTAAATGCCCGCAGCGCCTGCTGCTAAAAAACTCCTGCGACCACATGGAGCCCCGGACCCGTTGGTGGTTTTTCTTTCATTGCATTTCATTTTATTTGGCAACAATATACGTGCGCAGAATAGGTATAAAATATTTATATAATCCCTTGGCTAGTTTAGGCCCTTTAATAAATAAGTATACATATGCATGTATATATACTGCACATGCAGGCCTGCACAAAGTAATATAAGTTCCACGCAGAAAATGTTCTATGAGGAATATTTTTGGAGTGACATATTGCCGCGAAACCTTCAAAACTGTATTTGTTGTTTTTTAACAGCCGCCGGCATACAGGCTTATCACTGTGATTCTGGACCACGTATCAGTTCCGCAATCTTTGTTTGTTAATGCTCGATGTCGCGAGTCACACCTTTATCAGTTTAGTTGTAGCGCAAGATGCACCGAGATCTGTCTCGAAGGTTCCGGCCACTCGGGTGTCTTTCCACAATGTTGCAGCCCGTGCTGGTAGCTGTTTGCGACGTCATCTAGATTGTTGTGTGCACCCTTTAAATTGAGCGTTGACGAGTGTGACGGGCATTCTTTGCTCGACGATCGACGAGCACGTTTGTTTCTAACGCCGCCGCCGACTTGCTTAGTTCTTTTGCGGGCGCAAGTCAGCCCAAATAAAGAGTTTCTTTAGTGCAATCATCGACCCTTCATTTCTGTCATCGACCTCGTCACCACTACGTGACATCTGGTGGAGGTGCTGCCTTTGATCCTTCAAGCGAAGACCGAAGCCGTGTTCCTGTCGCCCTGGAAGACCAGCCTACAGGTCACCGAGCCAGCCACAGACTTCAAGGCCTACAACCCGAACACGGTCTGCTGCCTGACCCCATTCGATCTCGGAAGGCATCGACGCTGACAATGGCCCAGCCTACAGCACCGGTTGTTTTCGCCCAACCCCGTGAGCCCCCCTGCTTCCATGGACGACCGGATGAAGATGCTGGAGACTGGATGGACCTTTTCGACCATGTGGCAGAATTCAACGGCTGGAACGACGCTGCGAAACTCAGGCAGGTCTACTTTGTTCTTCAAGGACATGCCCGAGTTTGGTTCGAAAATCATGAGGCGGCTATGAAGGATTGGGACATTTTCAAGGAAGCGTTTTTGACTGCCTTTTCAAGCGTCGTCCGAAAGGAAAGAGCCCAGGCCCTCCTTCAGTCAAGACTTCAACTTCCTAACGAGCCTGTCCTGGCGTATGTTGAAGAGATGAAGCGCCTCTTTCGCCGCGCCAACCCTAACATGACTGAAGGTGAGAGTCAAATTTTTAATGCGAGGCGTCAAAGAATCGCTTTTTGCAAATCTTGTCCGAAATCCGCCAAAAACCGTGGCGGAATTTGAAACGGAAGCGTCTGCCATCGAGAAGACGTTGCACACCCGGATGCGCCACTACGAGCGACCACTTCAGCCAGACTACTCAAGCCACTACCCCAGCGCATCTGCAAGTGGAGAGAACCTTCGGGACCTCATCCGGGAGATCGTGCGAGAGGAGCTCCGCCGATTGATGCCATCATCGCAACAACCCCAGGTGGCGACTCTCGCGGACGTCATCCGTGAAGAAGTCCAGCAGGCGCTGGGCGTTCCTCAAGCGACGGCTGCGAGTGTTCCAGCGCAAGAGGCAACAGCAATGAACTATACTGGTGCATTACGTCGTCCTGCACCCCGACGCGACCTCCCAAGCCCTCGTCGCTACCATCCTGCTTCCGCAAGCCGCCCCTTGGTCCCCGCCTGCCAAGCCTACCAACGACCCCCAAGCCCCAGAAAGTGCGACGCCTGGAGGACAACAAACAACCGACCGCTCTGCTTCCATTGTAGTGAGGCAGGACACATCCTCCGTCACTGCCCGTACAGGCGGATGCGCCTGCGTGGTTTCGCTGTCGATGCTCCACGACCGCTTCCTGGAGAGCGACCACAGGAAATCAATGACTTCCTGCGCAGCGGAGAGCACTCATCGCCAAGGCGTCTGTCACGCTCCCCATCACCGTACAATGCCCGATTTGCGTCGCCGGGCCTTGGTTACGTGCAAGGACGGTCTCCTAGCCCCCGTAGGGGAAACTAAAGGCAGCAACCTTTGGAGGTGAGGTTGCTCAACGGCGAAAAGACGAAGATCCTCCGCCGCCGATTCCCCAAAAACGACGACCCAGCTATTTCATTGCCGCTCCACACGACGACATCGACGACAACACGACCAGAGTGCAAGCCGACACCGTCGCCCAGCGTAGTAACAACGGTATGCCCCGGCCATGACCTGAAGAAACGACGGAGCCGAGATCGGACACCAAGGCCCACGTAACCAACGTGGACAACCTCGACGTCACCGCCTACCTGCAGCGTGCAGAGGAAGCCCGACGACTCGCACAGCTACGTATTAAAGACCAACAGCGCACCGACAGCCAACGATACAACTTACGACGACGCCACGCAGAGTACAATCCAGGAGACCAAGTGTGGGTTTGGACACCAATTCGCCGTCGCGGATTAAGTGAAAAGTTGTTGCGTCGATACTTTGGGCGTACAAAATCATTCGCCGCGTCGGACCACTGGACTATGAAGTCATTCCCAACGGAACGTCAGCATCTCAACGGCGACGTGCCCTCCCAGAAATTGTACATGTTGTACGACTGAAGCCATATTACGCGCGTTAAAGAATCTGTGGTGTTTAAACTTCGCAGTGTTTATGTTTAAGTTGCTTTGTTTTGGAACATCGAGGCGATGTTTTTTTAAGGGGGGAGTAATGCCGCGGAACCTTCAAAACTGTATTTGTTGTTCTTTAACAGCCGCCAGCATACAGGCTTATCACTGTAATTCTGGACCGCGTATCAGTTCCGCAATCTTTGTTTGTTAATGCCCGATGTCGCGAGTCACACCTTTATCAGTTTCGTTGTAGCGCAAGATGCACCGAGATCTGTCTCGAAGGTTCCGGTCACTCGGGTGTCTTTCCACAATGTTCCAGCCCGTGCTGGTAGCTGTTTGCGACGTTACCTAGATTGTTCTGTGCAGCCTTTAAATTGAGCGTTGACGAGTCTGACGGGCATTCTTTGTTCGACGATCGACGAGCACGTTTGTTGCTATCGCCGCCGTCGAACTGCCTTCAGTGACGCCTACTCCGGCGGCCCCCGGATCCAACTCGTCCTCGGAGTCCCCGCTGCCAGATACGGGGCCCAGGCGCCACGCTTCCAGCTGTGGTGTCCGGGGCTAGGGCAGCCATGGACCTGCCGCCTCCAGTCCAGCGACCTACGAAAGCGCAATGCTTTCAGTTCACCCAACCGGAGCCTGCTCCGGCGGACGACCTAATTGATGCACTCGAGGCGGTCGTCGGTGTCGGGGGCCTGCAGTACCTGCAGCACCTCGGCGGAACAAAGTTCCTAGCTGCCGTCTCGTCGATGGCTCATGCAACTAAGATGGTAGCGGCGGGCACAATCCTCGTCGCTGAAAAGCAAATACCACTGGCACAAATGGCTGCTCCAGTGGTTTACGTGACGGCGTTCCGTCTATTCCCGTCAGTGAGCGACGACTCCCTCGCCGCCGCCTAAGTCCGTACGGCAAGGTCCGCGCTGTTACCGAGCCTGTTTTCAAGGGAAAGAGTGATGTGCGTAACGGAGCGAGGCTGGTAAAGCTAGACATGCTCCGGGCACCACCCAACTTCATCACTGTCGCTGGGCACCGTGCGATGCTGGAGTATCGTGGGATGAAGCGAGTGTGCTCCAAGTGCGGCGCAGAGGGCCATTTTGGTGCTTCTTGCACCGCGGCACGTTGTGGCCGCTGCTCCACGTACGGCCACGAGACAGAGGCGCGCCAAGCAGCGTGTAAACGGTGCGGCGGTAACCACGTGACCAAGGACTGCGTGATGCCGCGCTCGTATACGGCCGCTGCTACGCCTGATACCATGTCGCACCAAGGTGGAAACGCCGCCGTGACAGTCCTCAATGAGCCCTCGGTAGTGTCCAGTAAAACCCCCACTACACATTCTGAGGGCGAACTGGACAAGGCGTCCACCGCCGCCCAGTCGCCGGAATCCGATGTCAGGAGCTCGGTAGTTACGTCCGACGACGAGTCGTCGCGTGTGTCCTCGTCAGCAGACATGGGCATCCTCACGAGGGTGAACCCTCATGAGGGCGTCCTCACCCTCACCTCGTGAGGATCTGACTCGGTGAGGTGAGGGCGAGGGAGGATCGGCGCTGAAAAATTCGTGAGGACGAGGGTGAGGGAGGGCAGAGGCGGTGAGGGGAGGGTGAGGGAGGGAAAGATAAAGAGTATGAGGGGCGAGGGCAAAGGCTCTACGAAAGGTGTAGTTTCTGCAGTAAGAAAAAACACGCGGCGACCCGAAAGGCATGGGTGACAACACGCTTTCTCCTCCACTGGGCATATGTTGTATAGAAAACAGATGTAATGGAACGGGACACGGGCGCTGCAGCTATAGAAGAAGCAGGAACGAAAGCCACAAAATTTCCCCAGCGCTCGTGGTAAAGAAAAGTCTAAAAACGACCCTAGGAAGCTGCAGGAAGTCACCGAGAACGATGCCGCTGTTTCCAGCCTCACAGAACACGACAGGACCGGCAAAATACACAGGACCCCCGTTTCTAACTGCTAACGTTTCTTTGCCATTTAGAAAAAACATGACCAGAAGAAAAAAAAAGCGCGTCTAAAGTAGAGGGGACGCGTAGAGAAAGTTGAACACAAAAGACCGAGGTGGGGTGATCTTATCTGCTGGGACCCTGCCACATGTTCGTTTTCTCTCGTCCAGATAGCTTGCATGAGTAGCCGACGCATGCGAAATGTTTCTTCACAGTGTTACTTGACTGTTTGGTTAGCAAGGTTTTACATAAAACTTTCATATGTTGTGTAAATTACAATTCGCAACAAAACCAACGGAAATAATTTGTGCTGATAATAGCTGCAATAAAATAAACCGCAGTTCAATATCTGTTGCAACCTTTGTCATGTGTTTGCAGAAACAAGAAATATTTTCTTATTTATTTTATCATTTTTCTCTGTTGTGAATAAGCAAAATTGTCAAATCGTGCATTAATATGTGCGGCTCGTAATTACAGCGCATTGTTTTTTTCTGCAATTTCTATAGCATTAAGTTTTACTTTTTCTATTTTCCTAAGACAGTTTTCTTGAGATGAGTGTTAACATAGCATCGATTTGAAAGTAATAACTACAGCGTGTGAGCATTGAGCACAATTTC
>JAJIZL010026012.1:175362-185409 GCA_023969395.1 Amblyomma maculatum
AAACAGCGAACGGCAGGAATGGCTGGGGAAGCCCTTCAGTTTGTGTTACTGTGTCCTTTCGATCGGATCACTCAAGTTGTTGAGGCTTGTTGAAACAACACTTTGGTGCGCTGTTGCAAATTCTATATGCTCAAGGACGTCCGTGTACTATGTGCGCGAATAAGTTTCCATTGTGGCAGTGTTCTCGGATATTATTGGGAAATGCGCGGTCCAATTGTGAAAGGTGTGTAGGACGTCATGCAGGTTCCGGGTGAGTTTCATTTTTTTGCCGCTCTTGCCTTCACAGTGCAGACAATCCGTTTTCCGGCTTTTGCATATGCGGGTTTGTCCGGAATGAAGCAGATCAGCTATGGAGATGTGAACTTAGGCGAATTAATGCAGAGTGCTGATTTCGGCCAGTTGGCGCATATGTGTTGCTCTTTTGTTCCCGTTCTGTGAGCGCTGTTTTTTTTTTTCATAAGTGATCCTAGATTTAAGCACACTAGTCAGGGAGCATAATCAAACCTTATACATGAAATGCACATCGTACTGCTCTAGTTAGGCGCTGTCTCGTCCTGTTCTCGTATAACTTTAATAGAATTTGAAAAAAAAAAAAAAACGATTTTACGCAACACTGAGGCGGCGTTCGTGAAAATCAGAAGCGCAACAGAGTTACGTGTTTCACTTTGCGTTTTCGGTTTGTTCTTGGAGGAAGGCGGGATGCGATCGGGGCACATCGTCGGTGGCATTTCCTAACAACCGCATTTTTACGCGATGTTTCCCAAATGACACTACATGTACATGTCGGAAATTGTCGCGCACGGCCCCAGGCTCGCATGCTATGTCCCCCCATTCGAACCCCCTCTGCGAAGCGATCGAGGGTCATGATCCCCTGACTCCCTCGAAATTTACGCTTCTGTGTGATAGCGTTTTTTCTGTTACTTGAATTAGATTACATTGTTCTGTTGTCTAATATGCCGTATACGCCTCATGCCTTCCGTCTGCGGCTGGTTAGAAGTTAGAACCTCCTCCTTCCTCATGCGCTGTGTAAATGTATTTGATCACTCTATCTCCTTCAAACACATGGCGTGTAAACCGGTGGACAGGTTTGCCTGGTAACTATGACAGTGGTTATTTTCCTTCCTCCTCGAAGTTTCGCCTTTGATTGGCATGCTTAGAGCACTGACAGAATTGTTCTTTGCACTTTTCATAGTCTGGTTTCCATGTGCAGTGCATATCTTATTCTCAGCAACTGTTGGAACAAGTACCAGATGGCTCTTGCCAGTGATACGCTACAGCATGAATGCAGCCCCGTCATTTATTTATGTCCATTGTTAGCTTCGAGAAATTCGGATTGCTAAGTGATCAACGCAGCTTGACACATGCCGAAAACAGACGCAGATAAGAATAGTTTGCGCCTACTTAGACTCGCTGTAACGTTGTCACAGATCGAAAGTAATGAAAAAAAACTAAAATATTCAAACTGCTGGGCATGAGGTTGAGGGTGAGGGAGGGCAAATGAGATGAGGGTGAGGGTGAGTGAGGACCAGCAATATTTTTTAAGTGAGGATGAGGGCGAGGGAGGGCGAATAAATTTTTTTAAGTGAGGGTGAGGGTGAGGGAGGGCTGCCGATTAGAAATTGAGGGTGAGGGAGGAAAGGCCAAAATGAGGGCATTTGCCCACCTCTGCTCGTCAGTGACTGACTCGGACGCATCGCACCTTCTCGCCACACCGACATACGAGGGTGCGGCTCTGAACGCACCCATTACGAAGGAGAGCGCTCTGCCCGAGGCCTATTCGAAGTCGGCGGCTTTCCCCTCCCCTGGAGCTACCGTGCATGCCCAGTCGGAAGACTAGAGTCATGAATCCCAGCTTCCCAGAACACCTAGTCTCTTGCCCGGGTCGTTGCGCGCGTTGGGCGCAAGTGCTCCCAAGACCCAACGCACAAGTGTGCGGAAAACATTGCTTTTGGATGGCGCTGACGAAACAAAGCGCCAGCACTCGGCATCGGATGGTGGAGCAAGCGCGACGACGCCCTCGGCTCCAAAAAAGAAGCCGAAGACCGCTGAGAACGACGCACCGAAGGATGTCTCGTTTTCCGAGATGTGAGCGCTATGGCGCCACTCTTCAAGGTGACAGGCCGTGACGGCCAACCTCATCCTTTCCCGCTTTGCGGTGGCCGAAGCGCCGCTACCTTGGCGCTCCACACCAGCCACTGCTATCTTATCGGTGCTACGGCTTCGACGGCGCCGGTGGTGAACGATGGACGGTGCGTGCGGTGCAGTGTGTGTTGGTTCGAGTGTGACTGTGTGCTTTCCTCCATAGCCACTCGCTCTGACGGGACGTTTTCGCCGCCTATAGTCCGTGTATCGCCGCTGCCGAGTCGTCGTCGAGCTAACAGCCGGAACCTCAGCGGGGACCTGTGGGACACCGTCATGCCTTTCCATGGCGCCGACGCAGGGTGCACTCGCAAACTTGGTTCGCAGAACTATATCGTGAGTCCTTCGCCGTTTTGTTTGTTCTCCAGCTGCGTTTCTTTGCTGTTTTGGTTTCATTCACTCATTTGTTATGATGGCTAGGTTTCGCTTTCTTACTTTTAACGTGCAAGGGTTCCGTAATCCCGATAAGCAGCGGCAAGTGCTACACCTTGCCCGTTTGTATCAAGTTGATGCTTTGTTTTTACAGGAATGCAATTTCCGTACACCTGCAGATGTCATTTCCTTTCGTTCTTATTTTAATGTTGATGCCTTTTTTTCTTTGACGGACTCGCGGTTTTGCGGCGTGGGCGTCGTTTTTCTTAACCCTGCATTCAGATCGAGTGCTCACTGCACATTCGGTCTCGACGGTCGCTTTATTGCGGTGGACGTTTTTTTGGACGGCCGGAGAACTCGTTTCGTCAACGTTTACGCGCCGGTCACGCGTAGTTTGACGAACGAGTTCTTCAAATCCATTGCACCACATTTTTTGGATGATGTTCCACACGTCCTGCTTGGAGACTTTAACTGTGTTTTGGACTCATGGCGCGACATCAGGGGGCCCGGACAGGGCGCGTCACATTGTCATGCAAAAGAACTGGGGAAGCTTGTCCGCTCCCTGTGCCTTCAGGACACATGGGTCGCACTACATGGGGACAATTTTGTGGCAACGCGCACTAGAGGTCGGAGTGCTAGCCGGCTAGACCGAGTTTATGTCCCCTCTACCCTGCTGGCCTATTTGCATGAGTGTGAGGTGCTGCCCTTTCCTGCAGCGGTCGGAAATATTCGCGACCATCTCCCAGTAATGGTCACTCTACAGGGGGCGCCTGGACGCTCCAGCAGCCCACTAATGTGGCGAATGGACGCATCCATACTGCATGATGATGAGTGCATTACTACGATTCACGCGGAACTGCGTACATTGGTAGCGGATGTGACTGACTTGACTCCCACAGGCTGGGATACCCTCAAGTCACGATGGCGAGACGTTCTCGTGCTCACGGGGAAAGCGCGGCGCGTCCGTGTTACTATGGCGCTTAACGACGTCCTCAGACGTATGCGGATTGTACGCGATGGCGGCGAGTTAACTTTCGCAATGAGAGAGTATCTTGACACACTGCGCACTCGGTATCATCGCATCCTTGAGAACAGCTCCCGCTCATCACGTATGGCAGCAGGTTCACGCATTCCCCTTGTTGACATAGCTGACATTGGTTACGCGCGCTCGCAAGGTCAGTCTGAAGTTCGGCCACCGCAAGTGGATGAAGTAATCTTGGTAGACGGTACTCCCTCTTCAGATAACGGACTGGGTAAGTCGGCAGTCAGTCCGTTTTTTTCGCACCCAAACACCCATCGTAAGTATACATTTTCAACATCCTGGGGACCAACTTCGGGGCCAATCGGAGGAAAAGAGCTTCTTCAAGCCAATCAGAATTTCAAAGCCGCATTTTTTAAATAGCCAATGCAACGTCAGCACCTCCGAGATTAGTCCCTCGCGAGCACCGCGTGCCTCCCGCCAATCGTTCGCCCTTTCCCCCTGTGGACATGGCCCACAGATACCCTCTCAAAATCAGGGGCAAGGCAAAACAAATTAACAAAGAGACATGAACGCCTCTTTCACCAGCAATGCATACACGTGCAAGGGCACACAGGGCAGCAAGATATACGAGGGCAATGTTTGAACCCTGCTGGCCGTAAGCAGAGCGGCAAAAAGAATTTCTTGCTACCACGCTCATCAACATGAGCGCCGTGTGCTGCAGCGATGTTTCCGTCAACTTTAGAACTGACAACACCGGATGTGCCTTACTGTTCTCCTGTGTCTGGGCCGGTTCGGCGAGAGCGCTGCGGGGAGAGTTTTATCTTACCGCCACTGCGCATGCCCAGACCCCCCTTGACGTCGATAGATGGCGCCACATGTCGGGACCACGTGCGGTAGAGTCACGGAAAGCTAAATCTCTCTATTTATGTTCAGTCGACGGCGCGGTGCGCGCCTTTCCGCTCGAATACCACGAAGGCATCGCGTTAGAAACGGCACTTTCGCGAGCGAAGCCAGAAACACGAGACCGCTTGTGTGTAAACGTCGCGCTTCCCGAGTGACCGCCCGTTTTCGTGTTGTGTTTTGCCAGCTTGCGTCGGTTCTGCACCGTTGGTAATGCGCTGAGCAGGAAAGATAATCGCCCGTTATTGGTCTGAGCTGACAGGTTAAACGACAACGCGGAGATGGTCTCCGCGTCGCCGGCACGCCTGGCTCTCACGGATCTGTCTTTGAAACAACGTGTGCTACCCGTAAGACGACCCTCGGTTTTTCACGCGGCTGCAACAGCGATCAGCACACTCCTCCGGTCGCACAGGCCAGAGGTCACTGCGGTGTGTACATTTGCAGGCCCCTTTAGGTGGTACGTGCGGCAGATGCGGCGTAGGTCGTTTTCCCCGAGAGTCATAATTCCTGTGTCTGGTGCCTGCTGTTGTCTCACGCGCCGACCACCACCTCACCAGGTCTCAGCCCCGCTTTCCCGGTCGAAGACCCTTTCCTCGCGTATTTCATGTTCAACGGGCGCCCGGACGCGTCCTCATAAAAAAAGCCCTGACAGCAAAGTTAACAATTACAAAGGAAAGACAAACAGAAGAAGCAAGCCGGCTGTTCTCCCCCAGGCGAATAGCACCAGAACGTAAACGACCTTTCATCTATACTTGTTGCAACCTAGCGACGTCACTGTCTACCTGCCAAATGAATCCCTGGAATCATTGTGAGGTATGCCCGCAACGGGATCTATGACTTGAGAAACGAAAAAAGCTGGCAGAAGCGAAAAAGGATGCATTTGTGATGGAAAAGCTGACAAACCACAGCCGCGAGCTACTGCGGAAAGCAAAGAAGTTCTACTTTGCCTGGCATGCGAATGGCAAAGTTCTCTTGAGGAAAGAAGTTGGGCGTTCACCGTGAGGTCAGAAATGGCGCTTCGGGAACTCGAGGCTTGATTATGCAATTTAATTTCAACATGGTTTTTGTACCCTCGCTTTTTTTCTCAGATAAATAGAAAACATACACAGTGTTGCTTAGTTCTTTTGCGCGCGCAAGTCAGCTCAATAAAGAGTTTCTTCAGTGCAATCACTGACTCTTCATTTGTGTCATCGACCTTATCACCGCCACGTGAAAATATATTTGTTGTTTTCTGAGTACAAAATGTAGTCAGCGCTCGTCTGTCCTTCGTCCTTTTGCGCTGTTTTTCTATCCAAAATGAGCTATATAGAACTCGCTACGGGCCAGGAGACTTCTAAAGTTAACTTCGATGTTAAGCTAGGTAACGTGTAAAGCGATAGATCCCTCAATGAGTGCTCGCTTTTCATCTTTAAGACAAGGTAATTAAGTGACTGAAATCACACCCACTGAACGTGACAACTACAGAGCGCGTAAACGGCACGCTGGGGTTATTTTTCTTTATTGACTACGCTGCGCTGGGCTCGTGATGAAAGCGACTGCAATTCTTGTCTAGCGTAAGGATGATAGCGATGATAATGAAGCAGCAGTTGGGGACAATGATAACAATGGTAGAACCAATGGCTGTATTAGTTGATAATAATGATCCTAGTGCTAGTGATGGTGATAATATTAAGTATGAAAATGTCGATGCAGTTAGTGACAAGTGTTCTGCAAAGTGGTTTTGCCACTTGCGCTCCTAAGCAGACTCAAGCGCAGTCTTGCAATTTTTGTCTGTGACAGCCCAATTTTTACAAGATGACGTGCCTCTCCGCATGTGATACTTCGCTCGTATCTCTCTGGCGCTGAGCTCTCCCTTCGCGTAATGCTTCAGAGGCGCGCTCCTGTTGTCCATGGAGACATTTGAGGTCTGTTACATCACTCCAAGCTTGAAGATCGACCGGCAGCTCTTTGGAGACTCCGCTGGACGACTCTAGACGCGGCGCCCTACACTCCAGCGCTACACCACCGAGGAAGCAGCCTGGACGCACATCCTGAGACAGCTCCCGCTGGGAGACTTGGAGAAGCGGTAGAACGCGGCTTTTTAGCCAGCTCAAGATCAGAAGCACTATTCTCGCTCTGGTCACTGTCTGGAGACTTGGGGTTGTAAGATAAGCCAACTCAAATCCCCCGGAGCGGCTTAACAGAAAGAGGCCAACAAACTATCTGGTACGAGTGGAAGCAGATCTGCGCAGGCTGAAGACATGTATCAGGACAAAGCATCCGGCTTGGGGCTCAGCGGGTCACAGCCAGCCCGAACCATGGTGCTGAAATAGTGTGTACGAACGGCCTCGCCAGCGCGGCGGGCGCCCCGCTGTTCGTAGTGTGCCCGTACTCCGGCAGGCGGCGCGACCCTGCTTGGGGGATGCCAAGAGAGCAGAGCTCGTAAACATGCGAACGCGAGTGCTGCATTATTTTACGAACGTCAATTCAGCCTCAGTACTGCGGCGCTTTATGCTAAACACTCGTCGTGAAAAACCGAGTCCGCTTGTTTACTCTTCTTAGTTGGAATTGGTGTGGGCAGGAGCTACTCTGCGGTACGTCTGAGAGTATTCCGAATATGTTAAGCAATATTGTGAGCACTGTTGTGCCTAATTATGAGAACCACTCTCCATAAAACTGCCGAAAGACACTATAGATATAGATGTGCCTCCCCTTGCACTTGATATACGCGCAAATTCCTGCGTAGATTTCGGGCGCTTCTGCGCACTTGAAAAACAAAAAGCAGCACAATGTCTTGCTAAAATGTTCGGTAGTGTTCGGTTTATTCGTGGTAGCTCAGCTTCTGAAAGCTTCGTTTCAAAGTCTTGTCCATAAAATGTCTGTAGCCGGCGCTCGCGATATTGCCTTGGCAGAAGGATCAAACTCCCATAGACGCCTGCGTGTTGATTTGATCCAGAGTTTCTAAGCTCCCCTGCCAACTGTGATGCAAAACAAGCACGTGACTTTGCACGTCACAAAAACCCGTGATGTCATAGTGACTTATAATGGCGAGGAGTTTTAATTTTTTCTTACTGTTTCAGCGAAACACGTTTAACAACGACGGAGGCAGAACGATGCTCGGATAAGGCGGAGAAATGGACACCGCAACTGTTCAGCCAACTTGACATGGATTTCTACTGTCACGTTCTACGTTAAATGAAATGTTGCGCCATCCACAACCGCCTTATCATAGCAACGTTCTGGTTCCGTCGTCGTTAGCCCCGTCTTTCGTAGCGGGTCATGTAAACGGACTCTGGGACTTATTTCTTCGGGCACGCTTCTGAACATAAAGGGCCTTCAAGTGAATTTGGCAAGCACATGGATAGAATCACATGGCTTGAGGCATTTCATTAAGGGCGTAAATGAGTGAAGCTGTACTGCATAGAAAGCCAGGCTTTATTAAATCACGATTAGATGTATAGACGCGTCACGACAACGCAAATCTTGACCTGTAGGAGCCGACCACCTTTCATTCATCTGTCATGGTCTTCCTGTAATCCTCATGATAACAAAATGACCTAAGCGTAGTCTCTGCAAACGATACGCACTGAGATTATAAAAGGGTAAGACAGTTTCAAACCAATTCGTCTGCAAAGTGAAACTTCACTCCTTAGAACTAAAATCTCGCCTTGGTCGCGGTTACGTTGTTTTGTTCGTGCTTTATATGTCGCTGAGACGAGTCATTGTGGGGTTACAATTTTACAGCTACTTTACCTGTAACATATCTGTGAAAAAGATCCCCCTGACAATACAAACCTACCAGTGATACCTGCTAAAGCACATTCAGCGAATGCTGGTGCGGTAATAAGACGCAGTAAGCAAACCACTCAGCAAGGGGAGCGGACCGAAGGCTTTTCGTAATGCAACACGCGTGTTGAGCGCAATAAAATCTCCCCTTAACCGTTCAATTAAAAAGGGATGCAGCGAGACCCCATTCGTGCGGACGTGTATCCGCATACAAGCCACCACTTTTGCGACGTGCCCGGGAGGCCGAGCCGAGCCGCCGAGCTGTGACGCAGCATTGTCCCATCGTCCGGAAATGCGCACATGCAGCGGCAATCAGTTTCTCATCGAGCACAGACAGTCTTCGCCTTGCAGTAAAGCTCTACCACAACCAGCAGAATGAAATACTGTTTGACATAGCTGACCCACTTTGCACTTGCAAAAGCCAGCACGCAACGTTGAACCGAGGCCGCTGACGCACACAACCCACGGGTAAAAAGTATTCGGGCACATACGCCATAGCGAAAGGGATTGGGTAAAGAGCGGACACTTCCATAGGTCATAAAAAGAGCAGCGCAGGACAGCGCCCGTCCTGTCGTTTTCTGTCCCTTTGTCCCAGTTTTTTTTTTTTTTTTTTGCGCTGGTCTTTTTATGAGGCACGAATCCAGGAGAAGGAATGGGGTCGCTCTCATAGTAAACAGAAGAATGGGCAAAGCAGTGCTAGGGTACAACCCCGTAAACGACCGAATGATTTCACTTCGGATCCAAAGTCACCCTTTCAACATAACAGTTATCCAAGTATATGCACCAACCACTACTGCTGAAGAAGCTGACGTTGAGAGATTTTATGCTGACCTGCAATGCCTTTTATTTATTTTATTTACTTATTTAGAACATACAGCAGGCCTACAGTAGGCCCAAGCAGGAGGGGCGAATACACAATATATGCAAAAAGAACAGAATTAGCAAAATTGAAAAATGTTAAATACAAGTTGTAACACAAAATACAACAATAAATACAAGGCTCAGATGCAAAATACAAAAAGTAAACGTAGAAATAAATGGCTCTCAAAATAAATGCTATGAAGAAAACATTGAGTCAAAAGAATCAGCTCTGGTTAAAAGATCTGGCGGACACCTGTTCCACTCCTCAATGGTGCGTGGAAAAAATGAGTATTTAAAGGCGTTAATCCTAGCACTGTAAGGGGTTAATGATTGTGCATGATGATTTCGTGTTTGGCGCGTAGTGTTAGGTTTAAGGAAGGGGTCTGCATTCATAGACAGTTTATGGTTTTTTAGTAAAAAAAGTAGTTTCAGTCTTTGAATTTTCCGGCGCAGCTGTAATGTTTCAATGTATACCGTGAGTTCTCATGAGGGTCGTTGGTGAGTCAGTTACACGATACTTTGAAAAAATAAAACGGACGGCTTTGCGTTGAATCATTTCAAGGAACTCGATGTTACGTTTAGTGTAGGGATCCCAGACGGTGCACGCATATTCTAGTGATGGCCTTATTATTGAAAAGTAGGTTAATTTTTTAAGTTCAGGTGGGGCAAGTTTTAGTTTATGTCTAAGAAAGCAGAGTTTACGAAAGGCTGAGGAGCATACGTTTGATACATGTTTATTCCAGCTAAGGTTTTTCGTTATTGTAACTCCTAGATACTTGTACTCGCTGACTTCGGTCAGAAGGTGAGATGAAATATTGTAAGGAAATGAGAAGGAAGCCTTTTCGTTAGTTATCTTCGTGTATACAGTTTTATCTAAATTTAGCGTCATATCCCATTTATTACACCATGTATGTACATGGTGTAATAAATGGGATAACAGACCGCACTCCATCATCAAACGTCCTTTTTCTCATAGGAGACTGAAATGCTCAGGTGGGGAGTGAAGAAATATTCATGATGGAAAATAG
>JAJIZL010026012.1:185809-202563 GCA_023969395.1 Amblyomma maculatum
GCCGGGCATCCTGAAGAGTGAAGTTGAATGGGCCTTAGCCAGCCTTGCTAAGAACAAAGCTAGCGGAATTGATGGCATTCCAGCTGAGTTGCTTCAAAACCTCAACCATGACGCTGTTAACGTTCTGTATACATTATGTCAGCAAATTTGGACAACCCTGCAGTGGCCACAGGATTGGAGGAGGTCAGTTTACATCCCCATTCCAAAGGCAGTGCCAAAGATTGTTCCAGCTACCGCACGATCGCGCTTATCTCGCATGCTAGCAAAGTGATGTTGAAAATCCTCCTAGGTAGGCTGCAGCAGTATGTGGATCGGGAGCTTCCGGAAGTGCAAGCTGGGTTTCGCAAGGGCAGAGGAACTAGAGACCAGATTGCCAATCTTCGCTGGATCATGGAAAAGGCAAGAGAGTTCCAGAAACCAATCTACTACTTTATTGATTATGCGAAAACGTTTGACTGCGTAGATCACAGTAGATTGCGACAAGCTCTCCAAGAGATGGGAGTTCCAATTCACCTCATCTGTCTCCTCAGGAACCTGTAGGAAGGGCGAGAGGCCACAGTCAGGACGGGGCATGGTATTACTGATTGGTTTCCGATTGAGAAAGGAGTTTGACAAGGCTGCATACTGTCACCCTGCCTATTTAACCTATATGCTGAGTGCATCATGAGGAAGGCCGGTCTGGACGAGTCTTCAGCTGGAGTGAAGATTGCTGGAAAACGTATCAACAACCTTAGATATGCGGATGATACCACTTTAATGGCAGAAAGTGAAGTGGAACTCAAGAGACTTCTGATGCGCGTAGAAGAGAGTGAGAAGGTTGGGCTTAAACTGAATGTTGAAAAGACAAAGATCATGGCGTCTTGCCCTATCAAGTCCTGGAGCATCGATGGACAAGAAGTGAAAGCTGTGACAGATTTTCTCTTCTTGGGCTCCAAGATTACCTCGGAAGGAGGCTGCAGCCATGAAATTAGGAGACACCTGCTTCTGGGAAAGAGAGCCGTGGCTAGCCTTGACCGCCTAGTAAAGAGCAGAGACATTAGTCTGCCAACCAAGATCTGCATAACTCGTGCTATGGTCATTCCAGTTCTGATGTATTGATGCGAGAGTTGGACTGTGAAGAAGGCTGACCGCCGAAGAATTGACGCGTTTGAATTGTGGTGCTGGCGGAGACTCTTGAGAGTTCCTTGGACTGCCAGAAGATGAAATCAGTCGATATTGTCGACCATAAACCCTGACTGCTCATTGGAGGGTCAAATTCTAAAGTTAAAGCTCAGCTACTTTGGTCATCTGATGAGAAGAGAGGAGTGGCTGGAGAAAGATTTGATGTTGGGAAAGGTTGAGGTTCGCCGGAGAAGGGGTAGGCAGTGAATGCGATGGTTAGATGGCATCCTCGAGGCGCTGCAGATGAAGTTATGTGATGTTAGGAAGATGGTGAGAGACCGGAAAGCGTGGCGTGACATGGTCCATAGGGTCACGAAGAGTCGGACACGACTGAACGACTGAACTGAACTGATGAACCAACTGGCCCGAAGAGCTATTTTCATCAAACGTACTTCCATAGGGTCCTGCGGCTCAATTGACTGCAGCGCACCAAGCGGCTGGAGTTTGACGCACATCCGCTTTCGGTTAAAGGCGCGCAGTTTGAACCAGCTGGCCCGAAGAGCTATTTTCATCAAACGTACTACCATAGGGTCCTGCGGCTCAATTGACTGCAGCGCACCAAGCGGCTGGAGCTTGACGCACATCCGCTTTCGGTTAAAGGCGCGCAGTTTGAACCAACTTGCCTGAAGAGCTATTTTCATCAAACGTACTTCCATAGGGTTCTGCGGATGGATGGATGGATGGAATATAGGAGCGTCCCATTTGAAACGGGGTGGTAGCAGTAGCGATCATGCTCATTTTTCTACATATATCCTAATTATTGATTTAGGTTGGTTAACTAAACCATCATTCTATTTATTAAATTTTTGTTTCTACATTACTAACATTGTCACTTCTGTGCTTTTAAGCCACCAATCTTCCAGTCGTTTTTTGCTAGTTTCCACCGCCGGTTTATTCACCTGGCCACTGGTATCTCCAAACCCCAGAGCTTCAGGAACAGTGACTGCGCCTGCATCAACTTCCGGATGGATACAATTACATTCGAGTATAATATGGTCAATTGTTTCACTGGAGTTACCACATACAGCACATGCGTCATCTCCATTGTTAAATTTCTTTTTGTAGCTGTGTGTTCTAAGGCACCCTGATCTAGCTTCAAAAAGTAGGGCACTGCCTCTTGAGTTATCAAAGAAATCTTCCTTCCTGATCTGCATTTTCCACTTTCGGTATAATTCCACACTCTGTTTCTTTTCCATCGAATTTATCCAATTTTTACCTTCTGTGTTTTTCACCTGTTGCTTAATGCTCTTTATTTCTCCGTCCTTGTGACTAGCATACTTACTAGTTAGTTTGCTAGTTCTTTTCCTCCATTGTGAGTCAACGCTTTTTAAGTACAGGTATTTATATACTGTAGCTGCCTATCTGTTACTGTCCAATTTCCTCAGGCGTTCCTCATATAATATTTTACTCTGACCTTACCGTACTTCAAAAGATGCCCAGCCCATATCTCCCTGTACCGCCTCATTTGTGGTTTTACCGTGGGCACCTAGTGCTAATCGTCCAACGGATCTCTGATTTATTTCTAATGTCGACTGTACCTCTGATTTAAGCACAAAACTGCATTTCCGAAAGTAAGTCCGGGCACCATGATTCCTTTCCAAATACCCCTCAAAACCTCACACCTGTTGTATCCCCACAATGCCCTATGCTTCATTATCCCGGCATTCCTTCGCCCTTTGGCCTTAAGTGATTGCTCATGCTCTCCAATGTATGCCAATCCTCCGTTTACCCATACCCCCAGATAGTTATATTCTGCTACTCTGGGTATTTCATGGCCTTGTATTTCAAGACCCTGATCAGTTGAGCCGTTGAAAATCATCAGACCCGACTTACATGCGCTAAAACTGAAGCCTAGAGCGTCCCCTTCGTCTCCGCAATACTTAACTAGAGTTTGCAATTCTTCCAGACTCTCAGCTAGCGGCACAATATCGTCTGCATACATCAAACCGGGGAGGCGCTGCTCTACCGCCTTTCCACCTAATCTATATGACAGGTTAAAACCTAGGTTACTGTCTTGTATCCTCCGTTCCAGGTTTATCATATAAATCATGAGCAGCAGCGCTGATAGAGGACAGCCTTGTCTTAACCCTTTGCATACTTTGACATCTTCCGTACTTATCTCTTCCCACGTAATTTCTACTTTGTTATCCCGGTATATTTCCTGTAGGAACTCTATTATCTCATGCACGATACCTTCTTTTAATATGTTCCACAGGAGTTCCCTGTTTACTTTGTCGTACGCCCCGTTTATGTCCAGGAAGGCCAAATACAAAGGTCTATTTTCCACTCTAGATATTTCGATGCATTGGGTAAGCACGAACAGGCTATCATCTAAGCGCCTACCATTTATAAAGCCGTTCTGATTTCTCCGAGTATCTTGTTACTTTCTACCCATGCTTGCACCTTTAATTTCACCGTCTGCATGGCCAACCTGTACATAACAGATGTTATGGTTATCAGCCTGTAGGATTTTATGTGCATCATTTCTCCTTTCCCTTTTTAAATCAACTTCATTTTACTCTGCCGCCAGCTGTCCGGAGTTTGCTCATTCGTTATGACTGTTTCCAGAGCTTTTAACAACGTTTCCTTACTTTTTGGACCGAGTTCAATAATCAGCTTGATCGGAATTCCATCTATTGCTGTAGATGTGTTTTTAGGAATATTTTTTTCTGCCTTTTTCCAGTTTAGATTGGTCAGTTCTAAGCTGCTTTGTATTCTGCTACCTTGTGTTGCTTCCTGATTTGCGGAGATTGCCCTATCGTCACTCTTAAATGACTCGGCTATAACTGATGTAATGTAGTTCACTGCGTTGTCTCCCTTTAAACAATTTCCCTCGTTATCTTGAATCCGATCCTGCTTTCTTTGATTCTTCTTCCCTAGCCAACTTATATGGTTCCAGAATTTTCTTGCTCCGCCTCTAGAGGCATCGTGTATGTCAGCCATCCAGCGATCGGTGGACTGCCTAATTTTACTCTGGACGAGGGCCTGTACCTCAAGTTTCTTTTGTCGATATGATTCCCATTTTTTGTCGATTTCCTCCTGAGATACCTGTGCTTTCTTTGCCACTCGGTGTTCCCTTGAAGCAGCCCGTCGTTGTTCAATAGCGGCCCAATTGACTATAGTGCACCAAGCGGCTGAAGCTTGACGCACATCCGCTTTCGGTTAAAGGCGCGCAGTTTGAATGTTTTAGCAAGCGCTTGCCGTAGTGCCGCGCCCTGCTGGCACATTATTTAAGTTCTGTACGGTGTGGCATTATTTTTCTATTTATATTCAGCAATGATACATAAAATTAGGTCACAATTACTCCTGACTGGCCATCAACGCAGCTGCGTCAAAGCCTTTGCCAAACAGCAGTATTGCATGAAAGATGCCAGGAGCTCTGTGAAATGAACATTTATTTTGCTTCATACAAAACATAAAACCGATGCAATTCTGTCACAATGTGGTGCATAAAAGCAACCAGAAAGAAAGACAAAACGTAGCATACATCAGCCCACGTGTACATTAAAAAAAAGGGAAACAAAATATTGCACAAGGCAAGAAACAGTACATAGGTAGACAAATGTAGCATTACATGCAGATATACAAAGTATGGAAAATGATACATAAGAAAATAGACATACAATATGCTCCCAATACATCCGTGGCTCCCACAGAATACCCTGTATTTTATTTTAAACACAGATTTCAAGCAAATATCAAGTCGTCTTGGGTATTATGCCAAAGAGACACTGCTTTCGCCTTAAATGCGCATCCCTTCTCCACACCATCATGTGCTTTTGGATACGACCTTGGCAGCAAAATTACAGCCGACGGTCACTTTTTTCATCTTCAGCATTACCGTTTTCACAAAGTTTGAAGGGTCCCTAATCACAAATATTCTGTAAGCCCGAAATAATCTGGAAAACATGCAGACTTCATGTTACAAAGTGCTTTCCATTCATTCTACAATGAAAATGTAACTAGCACTCGTTAAATTCATATCCTGAATGCTGTCAATATAAGAATGGTTCCTCTGTTATGCGCGTCGTTATAGCATGCGTCTCTTTGGTACGGTAAACAATAGAAACCAATCAAGCTTATATACATGCAATGTTCCGACAATTTGATAGAATCTGAAAATATGTGCTGATATTACTATTTCAGGAAACAATAGGGACATTTATTTCATGCCTATTAAGACATTTTTTACGTTGAATAACAATTTTATCATTGTAGAAATAACTGACGCGCAAATTAAGTCACGTGAAATGGCAAGCCGAAAGTGAAAGCTCAAACCTATTGACTGGTGGGATGCGTGATATTGGTGCAATTGTTTCAACAGGGCAAACAGCAGAGACTGCCGAATCCTCGCATCAGCTGGAAACTTTACATTAGAAATATTTGTCATCATGATATACCTTTTACCGAAACTGTGTAAACAGATTAAACGCGACAAATCTGTAAATGAATACAATTAGGAACATGGTCAATGATTTATCTAACCTGGCGTGCGTACCCACGTAAAATACACATATCAAGTTACACGGCGAAGATCCCTACCAGTATTTTCCAAGCATTGCTTAATTTCCCGATGTTAGTCTTTGAACAGCTGCATGGACGGCCGACTACGCGTTTCATTCGCGTAGCAACAACACAGGGGCTACCGGACAGACGTCAATAGTGTGCGTTAGGAGCATTGAAAATAAATGCGAGGGTGGAATGCATGTTTTCAGAAACGCAGAGGGCATAATTATCGGCGTGCCACTTCTTTAGTATCAAGCTGTTTAGAAACACTTGGGCGTTTCCTTTTCTATTGCCTTTTTTAAAAGCGCATTCCCTTGCTGCGCGTGTCCAATGCGGGTTTTTCGTCGCAGATGACAGTCCTCGACACACAAGTCCTGGTTTTCCAGCTTTTTGTGCGTTACCGTTTTTTTCCTGCAATTTAACAATAACAGTCACGTATAAACTACGCGAGAAAGCTCGTCTTTATAACGTTAGCCTACTCTTTCGATGTTCAGATTTCATCCGGCCAACACATACCACCTGAAAGAGATTGTGCACTGGTGAAGGCCATAAAAAAAGCCCCAGCACGTGAAAGTCAACAAGAAACCAAGCAAAAGTAACCACCAAACAAAGAACGTGGGTTATCTAACTGCGCAGCTCTTGTTGCGTCATAAGCGTATAGGCCTTCACAACCGCGTCAGCCAGAGTGCTGAGCTAAACTGCTTGAAATGTAGCGTAGTTTGCAAACAGAAAATATTTCTCACCTTGCCTTTGCTGCAAGCTGCCGGGATTGTCACGAACTGGCCGACCCGTGACGTGCGCACCGGCGCCTGTTCACGAGCTGAGCAAGAAACTGGCCGGCGCGGTCCGCTTAAACGGCGTGAAATTTAGCGGTTTTTGGCAAAATAACGTTCTTCATTTTGTCCTGACAAACTGCAGCAGCTCCACTTCGAAGGCCAAGAAAGCTGTAAAAGTACGCAGTCCGTCCTCACGAACAAACAAGCAGCCCGCGTAGACGACCCTGCCCTTCTGGAGTCTGCTTTGGTCTGCGCCAGCGGCAACCGCGTGCGCGATGCGCGCGCGACAAATGCTGGTGGCGCAATCTATTTGGAGGAGCTGAACTAACGTTATCAGTCATGCGTAATTTTCTGGGACCAGATTTCGCCAAGTGTCCGCTTTTTACCCAATCCTTTCTCTATGCCTATGCAGCGGATATACTAAACGGTCGAGAGAGGTCGCTGCGGTGGATAGTAGTAAAAAACGATTGGAAGATTGGTGGCTTAAAAGCAGGAAAGTAACATAATGTTAGTAATGTAAAAACAAAAATTAAATACTGTTACGCCGCGTAGCGGCGCAAGAGAAGCAGCAGAAAGAGAAGAAGAAGAAGTAGGGGAAGCGAGCCGCGCGCAGATTGATCTGGGTTTTTCTGAGCCGTGTGCGTCCTTCCTTCATACGACGTTCACCAGTATTAAAACCATTTTATCTGTTACATTTGGTGCTAGGCGCTGGGTAAAAACGTTCTGGATCCGCCAGTACCTCGTCGCAGCCGTCGTGTAGCAGGTTTGCCACCTTTATCTCCTCAACAGTACCTTTCAATGGCTACCACCCGCACGACGCAGACTCATGAGCAGCGACCTGAAGAGACGACGACCTTTCGCCACCAGCGAGAGCCGCGTACGTTCCACGGTGAGCCCGAAGATGACGTTGAGGAATGGCTCCAACATTATGAAAGATGCAGCAAGTACAACCGCTGGAATTCGATCGCACGTCTGTACAATGTTGGTTTCTTCCTCGCTGGCACCGTTCTGACGTGGTTTGATAACCACGAAGAAATCCTGACGACCTGGGACCGATTCGTTGAAGAAATTACAATGTCCTTTGGGGATACCCTTGCGACGAAGGAACGCGCTGAGCATCAACTTCCCAGAGAGCCCAGCTGCCCGGTGAGACATGCACACGTTACATCGAGGAAATATTGAAACTTTGTCTCATTGTAAACCGGCAGATGTCAGAAGCAGACAAGGTAGGGCACCTTTTCAAGGGGATTGCTGAGGATGTGTACAACTTCCTTATTTAGCGGGACACCCTTGCCACAGTAACAGATGTCATCAAGCAGTGCCGGGCATTTGAGGCGTTAAGGGCACGTCGGATAGCACCCAAATTTGGCCGTCTTTCTAATGTCACAACTGTTGCCGGTATCGACATTCCGGAGACTGCAGACATCGCTTATATGGTCAGGAGGATTATACGCGAGGAGCTGGATATTCAGCGGCAACGTATAAATTTCGATTTACTTTACCACCCGGCATCCAGGTCCGTATCATCATGGGAACAGAGCACGCCATGGGCTGCACAAAATAACTGCGAACCAGCTTACAACAACGGCGTGGAGCGGACCCTGCAACCAACATCGCACCCTCATTTCCAGCAGCGTCCAGCCCATCCGGATGAAGTGCCCCGTGGTGCTCCTCGTCGCGCTTCTGTCGCCCCTTCTCGGCCTCCAAGGGATACCGAAGTGAACTACCAGAGCCGCCAGCCACCTGTATGTCACGGCTGTGGGAGCAGCGGACATATCTTCCGCTTTTGCCCGCGTTGTCAAATTACCCGACCCCCTGTCCAACGAGCACCACGCTTCACGAATGGTGCCCAGTGGGAGCAGCAGCCACCCGCTACCTTCTATCGACCCTCTTCGCCTCAACGCCATGCACGGAATGACTCTCCTGTGTCCGATCGCAGCATCACTCCCAGGCCGTAGCGACAACCCCGTTCGCCATCCCCACGTCGCCGCTTTGTTTCTCCACCGCTGGGAAACTAGGTGGTGCGACCGATGGAGGTAAGGTCGCCGGACGGTCAATTTCACGCATACCTCTGCATATCGTCATGCTAAAGAACAAAGTGTCAGTGTGTGAAGACAATCTTGAAACGGATGCTTTGGTTGACACTGGTGCCGCTGTCTCAGTTATGAGCCTTTCATTTAAGAACCGCCTTCGATAAAAAGTTATGTTTGTGTGGGATAAAAACACTACGTTTTGTGGAGTTGGGGGTGAAACGTTAGTTCTGGTTGGCCTGTGCTCAGTTTCAGTTGCAATTGCTGACGAGTGCTATAGGACAGAATTCGTTGTATTGAGACGTGCCACGCATGACGTTATCTTGGGTGTTGACTTTTTGCGCGAGTGTGGTGCGACTTTATACTTTAGTGCCGGTGAAATTTATTTGCAGCCGTACATTATCCCCGCATTAGTAGATAACATGTTCATGTCTCAGAGTCATCAGGCAGTTCTCGCCCTGAATGAAGATGTGCTGCTGCCTGCGATGACGGCGACGTTTCTCCCCGTGAAGTCATCTGAGTCCTCTGAATCCTTCATGGGTAAACATTCAATAGTCGTCGAGCCAAATGTCTCGAATGGAGCAAAAAAAAAATATTTTGGTGCCACGCTCCGGGGGTCGTGGAGGCGGAGGATGGTCGCGCATACCTCTGGGCTGTGAACGTGTCAGAAGAGCCTGTCCGTCTTCCTTCTGGTTTGACACTCGCGAGATTTGAGAATTATGTGACTAATACCGTTGGAATTATTTCCGATTGCACAGGAGCCGCGAAAGACAAGACTGAATATTGTGCTGAGTTTGAGGGCATGGTCAACAAATCGCTCCCATCTAGTGAACGTTGTATTGTGCAAGATATTTTGACAACGCATGCCCAAGTGTTCGACTTTGCCTCAAACGAATCGGGTAGCCATTTCCCAGCTTCTCGGCTACAGCACAAAATTAACACAGTAAACACACCCCCTATTCACCAAAAACCTTAGAGTCTCCCCGGCAGAGCGCAAGATAATTCAAGAACAGGTGGACGAAATGCTGCAGAAAGGAATCATCCGAGAATCTTCCAGTCCATGGGCCGCACCTGTGATCCTAGTGCGAAAAAAAGACAATTCTTGGCGATTTTGTGTAGACTACCGTCGTTTGAATGCGGTAACAAAAAAAGACGTATACCCATTACCTCGCATTGATGACGCTGTCGATTGTCTGCATTCGGCGTCATATTTCTCTTCTGTTGATTTGCGATCTGGCTATTGGAAAATTGCTCTACATCCATCAGACCGTGAGAAGACTGCTTTTGTAACACCAGATGGTTTATACGAATTTAATGTAATGCCCTTTGGACTATGCAACGCTCCCGCGACGTTCGAGCGATTTATGGACACTATCTTTCGTGGCCTCTAATGGGAAATATGCATGTGTTACCTTGATGATGTTATCATTTTTGGAAAGACCTTCCAAGAGCACAATGAGAGGCTCCATAATGTTCTTGAATGCATTGGCAAAGCGGGCCTCATTTTGAATTCGAAGAAGTGCCATTTTGGAGAGCGACAAACTTTAGTTCTTGGGTTCCTCGTCAACGAAGATGGTATCGGACCGGATCCACAGAAGATTGCTGCAGTACGCGACTTCGAAACTCCACGCACCCTGAAAAGTCTTCGGAGCTTTCTTGGCCTCTCTTCTTATTTTCATCGCTTCATTGCTGGTTTTGCGCAACTTGCCCACCCCCTTACTTCTCTACTGCACAAGGATTCGTAGTTTGTTAGGACCCCAGAATGCGAATCCTCTTTCAATCTGCTCAAGTCTTCCCTAACTTCAGCACCACTGCTGCGCCACTTCGACCCTTCTGCTGTGACGGAGATTCACACTGACGCCAGTGGTATCGGGCTTGGGGCGGTGCTTGTGCAGCTGCATAGTGGAGCTGAGCACGTTGTTGCATATGCCAGCCGCACGTTGACAAAATGTGCACAAGTTCCGACCATACCTATATGGACGCTACTTCACCATAGTTACTGACCACCATTCGCTATGCTGGCTCATCGGACTTCGCGACCAATCTGGTCGTCTGGCGCGCTGAGCATTGCGCCTACAAGAATACAACTTTGGTGTCGCGTACAAGAGTGGACGACATCACAGTGATGCAGACTGCTTGTCACGGCACCCATTGCCGACTTTCGTTCACGATGAAGACGGCTTCGACGGGTGTTTAGCGTCAATCGCGTCGACGTTTCATAGTATGGCGACCGTTAGGCGAGAAAAACGCAACGACCGGTCACTACAGCCTCTTATACAAGAGACAGAAGGAAGAGCAGTGTCAACGCAGTTTACTATTGAAGACAGTGTTTTGTTCAAGAAGAACTACTCAGTTGATGGTGCTGCCCTCCTTTTGGTCGTCTCAAAAAGTCTCCGTGCACAAGTTTTGCATACCATGCACGATGACATTACCTCTGGAGATCTAGGCTTCTGTCGTACCCTGCACCGAATTCGCCAGCGTTTTTATTACCCACAAATTTATAAGACAACCAAGCAATACGTTGCGACATGTCGACAATGCCAGCGACGTAAGGCACGCACCACCACGCTGACCGGACCTTCACAACCCGTCAAGCCACCTACCTCACATTTTGAAAAGATTGGAATTGACCTGCTCGGTCCCTTTCCAAAGACTGCAGAGGGCTGCCGCTGGGTTACCGTCTGCGTTGACTATCTTACCAGATATGCGGAGACCACTGCTCTCGCTACCGCAAAGGCTGCTGATATTTCTTTATTCTTTATTCAATGATTACCCCGCTTAGCCCGAGGGCGCTACAGCAGGGGGGTTACAGAGTGGAAAAAAACACATCTTCATTAATGGAGCACACTTGATGACTTGAAAGCCGATTCCATTCACTGATGGATCGAACAAAAAAGGAACTGGCATACATGTTAGTTCTGGCACTGCATTCCAAAATTTTAAAACAATGATCTGTGCGAGCAGAAACATAATGTGGCCTATGTAAGTATATTTCCTTTCGAATGCCTGTTTTGTTGTGGTAAATTTGGTACAAGAGTTTAAGTGCTTTTGCATTTAGTGATTCTTCGCCATGGCGCACACTGTGTTATTATAAGTGATCGTGGTCGGTAGTTCTGATGTCGTGGAAGAAATGCTCCGACTTTGTGGTTCACACTACTGACACTCGACACCGTATCATCCGCAGACCAACGCTCTCACCGAGCGCACCAACCGCACCTTGACAACCATGCTGTCCATGTACGTCTCGTCTGACCATCGCAACTGGGATGCAGTGCTATCGTATGCGACGTACGCTTATAACACTGCAAATCATGAGGTTACCGGCTATTCTCCTTTCTATTTACTCTATGCAAGAACTCCCCACGTTTTCCTTGACACCATCTTTCCATTTTCCCCCAACGACGATGCGTCTGTTTCCCAGATATTATGCCGTGCCGAAGAAGCCCGTCGTATAGCCCGTTTACGCACACTGACTTCTCAAAGCCGCTCCAAAAAACACTACCATCTGCATCATCGTGCAGTTATTTACTCCCCTAGAGACTACGTCTGGCTTTGGACGCCCATTCGCAAGCGAGGACTGTATGAGAAGTTTCTCTGCAAGTACGATGGCCCCTTCGTCGTGCTGGACCAACTGAATAACGCGAATTACGTTATCGCCAAAGTCACGACGGATAACCGCCGATCCCGCAAGACACAAGTTGTTCACGTGGCTCGCCTGAAGCGCTGCCATCTTGGATCTGCCTAATTTTCTCGAGGACGAGAATCGTTTGCCCGGGGGGAATTGTTACGCCGCGTAGCGACGCATGAGAAGCAGCAGAAAGAGAAGAAGCAGGGGAAGCGAGCCGCGCGCAGACTGATCTGGGTTTTTCTGAGCCGTGTGAGTCCGTCCTTCATACGACGTTCACCTGTATTAAAACCATTTCATCTGTTACAATATATAGAATGATGGTATGGTTAACCGATCAAAACAATAAGATATAGGGGAAAAAACGAGCATGATAGCAACTGCTACCACACCGTTTCAAAGGGGACACTCCTATATTCCATCCGTCCGTCCGTCCGTCCGTCCGTCCGTCCGTCCGTTACTACAAATGTGCACGTTTTTTCTTAAGAAAAAACGCTAAACTCCATTCATTGGAGCGCGTGAATATTATATTTAGTTTCTAGTTCTTTGGTGTAATCTTATTTTTAGCGCTTTAATATTTGGCAACACAGGTCGCAGGGGGCCTTTGCATCATTAATCCTTATCATCGAGTTGATGCCGTTGGCAATAAATAGGCAGCTGCACGAGTTTTTGTTCCAAGTAACGCGACCTATTTCATTGACCTTGATATTGCCGCACTGAAAGCCTTATTTGTAGGTATTTTCAACAGCCGCCAGCACGCGGCCTTATCACTGATTGAAACGCGTTGAACGACCTTGTTCATGCCCAGTGCCATCGAGACGCAGGTTTATCATTTTCTTTGTCACGCAAGATGCGCCGAGATATATATCGAACGATTGCAGCCGCTCGTGTCCGTTTCCACAATGCTCCAGGTTTTTGTGGTATTCTTTTGCGCATTTATTTATATTCTTTTTTTTAATAACTTTGTGTATTGCCTCAGGGCATAGTGGAATATGTAAAAAAAATTAAGAGGGGTATTAAATGAAATAAATAAGGTTGGCTGTTCTAATAAAGTTCAAGAGAGAACGATGATAAGTTTCTTGCGTCCAAGCAATGTTCGAAGATGGGTAGTTCGGCGAAAGGCCCAATGCCGTCAGGTGCCGAATTCTCGTCGGCTTTAGTGCCGGGCAAACCCACAAGTGGTGAATATCAGCATCAATATTTTGTGATTTGCAGACAGGACACACAGGACACTGATACAGATATTGGTATTGAGGTCATGTTCGTGTTACAGCAGGTGTGAGGGCAACCCCGACCCGAAGCCTCCGTTGCGGAACCTCCTCTGCGCGGGTAAGACCGCTGGGGAGGGTTACCGCACACGGTGGGACAAGAGCGCGTGTGCTGCGCCGGAGGTGCTCCTTTCTTGTGAGAAGCATAGTGGAATCATCCACAGTGAGGAAGCGTGTCATTGATGAAGGTAGAGTCACCTGGCGGGTTGCAGAATCTGTATAGGTTTGCGAACTGAGTAGGTCACTTGAAACCCACTCAATTCGAACGGTTTGCGAGAGACGAGCCGCCAGACGATGTGTATTATGGCAGATGTCTGAGCTGCGACTGAGTGTTGCCAATTTAAATGTAGCTACTTTGTAGCAAGATGTGGCTACTTTTGGACTCAGCTAGCTACCAAGAAAGTTAGTTTAGCTACGAGTAGCTGTTTTAGCTCCTTTCTTCAACATCTAGCTACAAATCTAGCTATTTTGCTGAAATCTAGCTTAAATTTGGCTACATTTCGGAAAATTGCTATTCTGGCGCGAAAAATCTTTCCACAGACGCTACACATGACAAAACTGACGTCAGGCACATAGCGCCATCTGGTAGTTCATAAACAAGACGCAAACTAGACAAACTTGCGAGTACTTGAGAGAAAGAAGGAAACACTTGAAAAGAGAGAGGAGGATGCAATATAAGGCGCCACTTAGGGGGTGTTGGTATGCCGTATGCCTCGCCGCCTTTGCCTCCATGGAGCTTCCTCCATGTCTGCCTCAGCGGGAAAAAAGAAAAAAAAAAAAAGCTCACAAAGTAAAGAGAGGCGATGCGGCCATGCGACTGATGCGGTGGCGCAGCTTCTGACGGGTGTCTCCTATCGCGCGGCGCGGGGGCTCCGATGAGCATCGAAGTCGTGCTCGCGGAACACTATTGTGCATGTGTGTACGCATTCTTATTACTTAATAAGCCTGGAATCAACTGTCTGATTCGACCCTCTTTGCGGATCATGCGCGGTCAGTGCCGAGCGGATCAAAGAGGCCAAGAGGCCCAGTGGTCCGAGTTACGCCGAGTCGCAAACTGAAGATATCGCCTGGACAGTCATTAAACCTTTCATAACTCTCCGTCCATAGGCCTCTGTGTACGCGCAAAAAGTAGATAAAAGTCAATTATTTACATGTTTACAGAGTAGTGATACATTCGCAGCTCGTCTTTTCTTAGCGCGCAAGCCTTATGCTTTGCGAAAACTACGTCTACCTAAATTATCGGAATCGAAACCTGAGCACATTTATCATTCGGAATTCGTTAGTTAGCACTTGTCATGCATAGTCGCCTGCAGGAAACCATGTCTTGATAGCTGTGTTTAATTTTTACTATAATAGAGCTGCCAATAAATGCGTTATATATCCAAAATGTAAAGTAAAAAATCTTGGAAAAACAATTTAGCTACTTTTAGCTCCTTGCTAGATTTTTTAGCTCCTTTTAGCTACTTTCACACTGCAATCTAGCTACTTTTGCTCACGGACATTTGGCAACACTGCAGTGACGCGTCGGAGCAGACGTTTTGCTTGAAGGGCGTTGGTGCGGACGACAATTTTGGCTGTAGGTAGTAAGGTTGTGACGGATAGACAGCGAGGTGTGTCTTGGACGGCAACCAGCTCAGCACAGAAAGGAGGTTCTGCAAATTTATATCTGTATGTGCTATTAAGCGCCGGCTTCCAAGGAGAAGGAATTGCAGTGGTCGTTTCACATCCGTCAGCGCTGGCATCTACATATGCAGTTATTGAGCCTTGGGGCAGCTTGGTGTCTTGATCTGCGGTCCTTTCACGAAGGGATGATGCCGCATAAGGATGTCGTGGGTCTATGAAGGTCAGTAGGCTTGTTTTTGCTCAGCTGAACAATATTCCACGCAGGAAGAACTGGCGATGGCGGCGGCAATGTGGTGTGCGATGTAGCGTATGCCCGGAGTGCTCGCGGTGAGTCCAAAAGGGTCGCCTTAAGCTACGAGCATCACGGCGTTGCTATACCAGTTCATCTAATGTGTTGAGCAATTATCTTGTAATGCCGCGACCGGTGTGATGCGGGGGAGACAAGTAATGGTTCTCATAGCCTCTCTATTTACTGCTTCTAGACGACCCCATTGAGCGCTTGTCAAGTCCTGAAACCGTGCTTGATAAATGAGGCCTGGCTGTAGGATCGCTGTCACCAAATGCCGTGCGACGTGGGAGCGAGCGCCACCGGATTTAGGAGCAATACGTCTGACTAGGCCCAAGATCTGCATCGCCTGCTTTTTAGCCTGAGAAAGCCAGGCGGTTCCCGTTCCCGACTGATGAATCGACAATCCGAGAATTTTCAGTGTCAGACTTTCGTGAAGGGGGATTCAAGATATGTCTGGAGAAGGATTAGCGTCGCCGCGAGTTTACGGC
This sequence comes from Amblyomma maculatum, assembly GCA_023969395.1. Classification (NCBI taxonomy): domain Eukaryota; kingdom Metazoa; phylum Arthropoda; class Arachnida; order Ixodida; family Ixodidae; genus Amblyomma; species Amblyomma maculatum. The sequence goes on from JAJIZL010026012.1 coordinate 201,576, forward strand.
GACCCCAGCGGTTGGCGACCGACGTGAGCATTGTTTAGCTCATAAAAAGCTCTAGGCCGATAGAGTTAACATAATTGGTAGTAATATCCAAGGCTCACTGCAAGGCCTCCGCTTGAGGCAACCCCCCTTGGGTCATGGTGTGTACTCCACACCGTAATTCAGCAAAGAACAAGAAGTTGACTTCAGGGACATTATGTAAGTGCCATGCAAGGGAAATGAAGGCAATGTTCAACAGCTTTGGAGACAGTACAGTTTTTCCCTGAGCTACACCGCGAACAGAGAAAAATGATCCGATGCAACCGTCATTAAGCCGTATTGCAAATCTTCTGTTTTCAGGAAGGATTTTACGAAACTGCGTACCCTAAGAGGGAAATGCAGCATGTCAATGCAATTTAAAAGCTTGTAAAAGCCATCTTTCGTGTAAAAGAAATGATGTTGACGAAGAGGGAGACGGAACGTGCTAAAACTTTTGAGAAGAGGAAGCTGGTAGCCTGTTTTCTCTGTAACGAACTCGGACACATCGCGAGCGGCTGTCGAACGGAGAAGGTAGTTTTTTTGCTCACCACCTTCTACGCCGAAAACATGAGCTTGCTGAAGCCATACACTCGCGAAATGACCTTAAATGGGAGTGTTATGTTCCAAGGTGAAAACCAGCGAAAAGAGGACGCGTTAACAAGAATGGAGGACACAAGGAAGTCGTCCTTGTGCACTCCTTCCTTGTTAAAGCGTCCTCTTTTCGCTGGTTTTCAACTATGCGCCAACTGGCCCACCAAGCTACGCTTCTTGAAGTGTCATGTTCTGCGCGACTCTGCCGCCACGATGGATGTGGTACATCTAGCATTTGTTTCACCTGTAGGGGTGTGTTTATTCAGTAAGCCCAGATGGATCCAGCCGCTCAGGAGGAACTCGCAGCGGAGCGTCAGGCGTGGCGAATCAGCAAGGCAGCGACCAACTTCTTCGTCCTCGAGTGCGCCAGCACGCGATGCAT
>JAJIZL010026013.1:0-58278 GCA_023969395.1 Amblyomma maculatum
GGATGGCGTAAGGGATTCGATGAGGTAGTTGACGGGGGATGTTTGCTTGACAATATGGTAGGGGCCCTGATACTTGCTCAGAAGCTTGGATGAAAGGCCGGGACTGGAGAAAGGCACCCATAGCCAGACCAAAGAGTCTGTACGGTATGTAGGAAGAAGTGCAGATTGATCTCGTGTGGTTTTCTGCTGTTGCTGGGCGTGAGAAGTGAAGGCCCAGGCAAGCTGGCGGCATTCTTCAGCATAGTTTGCAGCTTGTGAAATGGTCGTGAATTCGGAAGAATCCGGTCGGTAAAGGAGAATGGTCTTCACGGTACAAGAGGGCTCATGACCGTACAGGAGGAAGTATGGCGAGAATCCAGTGGTTGCTTGAGTGGCAGAGTTATAAGCGAATGTGACGAATGGAAAAACGCGGTCCCAGTTGGAGTGGTCGAAGGCGACATACATTGCCAGCAGGTCGCCCATGGTGCGGTTAAAACGCTCAACCATTCCATTTGTTGGCGGATGGTACGCGGAGCTAGCGCGGTGAACGATTTTGAATTCTCTATGAAAAGTTTTGACAACTTCAGAAAGGAAGGCGGGAACTCTGTCACTCAGCAATTCTTTGGGAGCCCCGTGGCGAAGAATGATGTGATGGAGGATGATGCAGGCAATGTCTTGGCCTGTAGCAGATGGCAAAGAGGCCGTTTCAGCGTAGCGTGTAAGATGATCAATTGCAACGGTGATCCAGCGATTGTCTGTAGCTGTGCTAGGAAGCGGGCCGTACAGGTCGATTCAAAAGCGCTCAAAGGGCTGAGCTGGGCAGGTCAGCCCTGCAGAGAAGCGGCGGGCTGGCGAGGTTGGTGTTTTTAGCGCTGATACTCTTCGCAGGACTGGACGAACCAACGAACATAACGGTACATCCCACAGCAGTAGTAACGCTGTCGCAGGCGATTGAAGCTTTTCAATAAGCCGGCTTGGTCACACTGGGGATTGTCGTGGTAATGGGAGCAAATCACATAGCGCAGATGGATCGGAATTAAAAGCAGTCACTTTCCACCATCCGGAATGTAATTGCTACGGTAGAGGAGCTCGTCTCTGATGACGAAATGTTGAGACTGGCGATGGAGAGCGCGGCAAAGAAGTCGTGAAGCGCGGCCAGATAAAACATTCAGGAGTGAAGCGATCCATGCGTCTTTGCGTTTCTCGGAAGTCATATTGGTGGGCATGTCGGTGGGATGTAGAACGGATATAGCAGGAATGGCTTCAGACGGGAAGGGAGAACGTGAGAGAGCATCAGCATCGGCATGTTTACGGCCAAAGCGATAAATGACGTTAATGTGGTATTCTTAGAGCCTCAGAGCCCAACGGGCCAGTCGACAAAAGGATGTTCCAAAAACGACAGCCAGCAGAAGGAGTAATGATCGGTGAAGACATCAAAAGAACGGCCAAACAGGTAGAAGCAAAATTTTGCTATTGCCCAGATGATAGCGAGACACTCTATCTCGGTGACGGAATAGTTTGCTTCAGCTTTTATTAGGGTCCGACTGGCGTAAACGACAACGTAATCATCAAAGCCAGACTTCCGCGCAGCAAGTACTGCGCCGAGGCCGACGCCGCTGGCATCAGTGCCGATTTCCGTGGGAGAAGAAGGGTCGAAATGACGCAGGATTGGCGGAGTCGTCAGAAATAGGCGGAGTGTCTCGAAAGCATCATCACAGTGTGGAGACCAGGCTAAAATATCGTGACTGGACAGAAGCTTGGTGAGAGGGTTAATGATTGTGGCGAAATTGCGAACGAAGCGGCGGAAGTACGAGCAGAGGCCGACGAAGCTGCGGAGTTCTTTCACATTAGTTGGCTTGGGAAATTCTGCCCCAGCGCGCGGTTTTGCCGGATTGGGAAGAACGCCATCCTTGGAGACGACATGCTCGAGAATGGTTAGCTGTCGTGCTCTGAAACGGCACTTCTTTAAATTTAATTGGAGGCCAGCGTCGGTCAGGCATCGCATAACTGTCTCAAGGCGCTGGAGGTGAGATTGAAAATCTGGGGAAAAGATGAAAACGTCGTCCAGGTAACAAAGGCAAGTGTGCTATTTGAGCCCTCTGAGTAGGTTATCCATCATGCGTTCGAATGTGGCAGGGGCATTGCATAGTCCGAATGGCATGACATTAATCTCATAGAGCCCATCAGGTGTGACGAAAGCGGTTTCTGGGCGATCGGCCTCTGCCATTGGCACCTGCCAGTAGCCGGAACGCAGGTCTATTGAAGAAAAGAACTCAGCTCCCTGCAGGCAGTCAAGGCCGCCGTCGATACGAGGGAGAGGGTAAAGGTCCTTGCGCGTAATCTTGCTCAGTCAGCGGTAGTCTATACAGAATCGGAGGAACCGTCATTTTTCTTGACCAGGACGACCGGCGACGCTCAAGGGCTGTGCGACGGTTAGATAACATTGCGCTTGAGCATGTCAGTCACCTGTTCGTCAATAATGCGGCGCTCGGCGGCTGAAACACGGTGCGGAGGCTGGCGCAAAGGGGCATGGATGCCGGTATTAGTAAGGTGAGTAACGGCAGTTGTGCGTCCCAACGAAGGTTGCTGGGAGTCGAACGAAGCCGCAATAGGTTGTAGGTTGTAGGCCCTTACAAGCTGGGCTCATTGTAAGGGCGTCAGGCCAGCGTCGATCGACCGGTGGAAAAATTCGAGGGAAGATGGAGGGGCGACATGAAGAGGCGTTATGCGCTGATGTGAAGCCCGGCGGTGTTATCAACGAAGGGATAGGTGGGAGTGGAAACGAGCAACGCAACGCTACCCAGTGACTGGCCACGGAGCAAAGTGGTTGGGAAGGGACACGGGTTACAAACAAAAGTAGCACTTGAGCTGCGAAAAATGATTAGCACAGCATGGGGCAGCAACACGAATTTTTGGTCAGTGCATCGTAACGGGGGTGTGTAGATAACAGTGGCGTCGGAAAGAGCAGCACAATAAAGAGGCACAAGCACTGAGGAGAAAAGCGGAACGTCGGTGTCCTCTGCGACGTGCACGGTAGCGGCAGCAGCAGCGGATGCGTCGTAAAAAGTGTCACTGAGGGATGATAACTAAAGTTGAGCACGGGCGCAGTCTATTATGGCGTTATGATTGGAGAGGAAGGCCCAACCAAGGATGACGTCGTGTGATGAGCGGGCGAGGACGAGAAATTCTATTGTGTATTGAATGTCGTCGATGACAAGGCGGGCGGTGCAGGCGGCTAATGGTCGAATGTCTTGAGCGCTGGCGGTGCGAAGAGAAACGGCAGGAAGCGGCGTCATTACCTTGTTGAGTTTGCGACAGAGGGTGTAATTAAGAACTGATACGGCTGCTCCAGTGTCTACAAGTGCTTCGACAGGAACTCCCTCAATAAATACGGTAATAATGTTGGCTGGTACGGAAACAAGTCTTGTGTTTGTCCCTGATGGCGCAGTTCTTGCCCCCGGAACTATGGCCGTTATTTTTCCGTGTGATCGGCTGATTGGCGGCGGAGCATTGGAGAACGCGAACGACGTCCAGGAGAAGGCAAGCGGTGGGATCGGTGATCGTAACTTGAAGAGGACTGCGGAGGAGGCTCAAGAAACACGGGCAAGGGGGACGGGGGAAGGTTGTACATCGGCTCACGCGTTAGTCGTAGCGACCAGGGCCACGATTGCGGCAAGAACGAGCCACGTGACCGGCGACTCCACAGGCGCTGCAAATGGGTCGGTTGTCTTGTGTGCGCCAGGGGTTGGAAGGCTGCGGCTGTGATCAATGGCGGAGCACCGGATGATAAGGGGGGAATTGTAGGTTGCTGAGTTTGCTTACGGCCCTGAGGCTCGTATAGGATGAGAGGCCGGCTGTATACAGGAGCGACAGGAAGTGGTGGCCGCACCAAAACATCAGCGTACGTGACAGGAGCCGCCAGCATGGGCTGCTGAGGAGGTGAAGGCAGAACTACAGCGACCTGCTCTTGTATAACACGCTGAATGGTGGGATATAGCGGCAGCGCAGGCGCAGGTGCTGGCGGGCAGGTAGACAAGGAAAGCTGGCGTGCGACTTCCTCGTGAAAAAACTGTTGAATGTGCTGAATGAGCGACTGCTGGTCCAGGGCATCGTCCCCGGAGAGAGCCAAGCTGGAAAATGTGGCCTGCTGCAGGCCAGCACGTCGTGTGGAAAGCCGCCCTTTGCGCAGCTCATCGAAGCTTTGGCAGAAGCTGATAACATTGGACACAGTTTGGGGATTTTTGGCGACGAGCATCTGGAAGGCGTCATCGTCAATGCCTTGCATAATGTGCCCGATTTCTCGGCGTCTCTCATAGTAGGGTTTACGCGCTTGCAGAGGTCGACGACATCTTCTATGAAACTGGTGAAGTTCTCGCCGGTTTGTTGTGCCCGACATTGCAAACGTTGCTCGAAACGAAGCTTAAGTATAGCGGGACGGCCAAAAACTTCGGTCAGGCTGGTCTTGAGAGCCGTTCAGGTACAGATGTCACTCTCATGGTCGCGAAAACAGATTGGCAACGTCGCTCAAATAAAAAATGTCATTTGTGAGCTTCACGATGTCGTTTCACTTGTTGTACGCACTTACGCGTTCATACGACGCCAACCAGTCTTCTACATCCGTGTCATCGGTGCCGCTGAAGATGTCTGGGTCGCGCTGACGCGCTGCACTGGGACAGATGACAGGCGATGGGGTTCGCGGTTCGTTGGCGGTCTCAGGCTTCGAAGAAGTGGTAGGAAACGCTCGGCTGCGAAGCTCCAGGTTGATGGGGATTGCTGTCAACTCTACAACTTGTAATAGGAGCCCTTGAACAGGGCGCCACGCCGTCAGCAGTCAATGGAACGTTCTGCGCTCAGTCGTTGCACTTCTGCGCTTATCAAAAAGGCAGCTCACAGCACTCAATACAGAGGAGCAGCTGAGTGCACTGGCCTTCCTACAGGTAGCTTCTCCTCTGATGGAGCTCACTAACAGGCGAGTCTGGAATGCCATTCCTTGGAATGGATAGAATCAGAAAGCATTTTTCAGAAAAAATGGTAGTGACGGTATTGCATAAGCCGGTCGAAAGGAATTGTAACCAGGAGTTTCTTCTAACAAGGGGCTCTTTGGTTGTGGCGAAAGGGGCATATCTGTCGCAGTATCTTAGGTTTTTGAGCAAGAAATTGACGCCTGCTGAACAAAATAGTCTGCATTCTAATGGGAAGCATTTACGGTCAACTTAAAAGAGGAGAAACAGGATATCTTTACATTTGGGATTAAAGTTAACGTCGCAACAGGCCACATGCCCACCTACCAGACCCGTTCAGCAAGCATTAGTGGGCTTTTGATGCGTTGGTCGCTTGCTTTGCAGAAGTGTGACCTAGAGTATAGTTCATATAAAGGCTCACTGAACAAGTGCGCTCATGTCCTTTTTAGTAGAGAGGGCTGGGAACGATAAGAATCAAATGATGACCTTGTTTACATCTGTGCCTGGTTCCTTTTTTTAAAAACCGCATGCTAGAAATGTAATGGTAGATTTTTTTTGGGTGTCAGCGTATATATCTGTTGTGCGCTAGTGCCTAGACTATTTAGCTGACTACAACTTTCATTGTGGAAAGGAAGGTTAGGGGCTAGCCTTGCATTTGGCATACAGAGAACAGACATCGCAAATTCTAGAACGTGCTCACTGCTGTTCGAACAGTCTCCGAGCGGGACTAACAAATGATCTCTGTGCGCGCAGTGATGCTTGCGAACGCGGGACTGCTTCATTTTTGCAGACAGAAAAAATGTAGGCAGCTTCCCAGATGACGCAATACCAACCAATCACATTTGACACGTGTCCATATACGCTTCATATCAGTAGTGAACTAGATTTTGACTCCAAATACGAAATATTTGTTTATGTTTAATTTCAGCCAATCAGATTTGTGTAGCCTGACCTTTGCTTCGTTTCTACATTCACCGCATCATTTTCTGCAAAACAAAAAGCTTATTTGAGGCATCTGCGAAATTATATTCTTAGCGTGCGGTATGTTTGCTATGTTATTTATTTGTAAAATCAGCAGTATAGTGCCTATGATAGATCCTGGAAATAGGCCAACTCCAATTTGACAAGTTGTCGGTGAGGCTGCCTTTATTTGTGTTACTTGGATATATTTTTGACTGGTGGGAAGCGAAAGAGTTAGGCCACTGTTCTCAAAATAGTAAAGCGTTTGAAACAGGACATCGTGCTTCATAGGTTACAAGGTTTCCTTGAAATAGAGAAAATTCCTTTTGAATCCCATTCTTCTATCTGCATTATCAATTAGTTATTTGTCCAATCTATCAGTTAGTTCAACAGCATATTTTGTTGTTTCATTATTTTGGGGGGCGTATTGCACTTTCTCCATATTTTCTTTCTTGCCAGGTAATTGAATAGGCGATTATTTATTGCACCTTCAGCGACATTTTCTAAAGTATGGAACTGCGTAAGACAGTACGGAGTGCAATTCGGCTGTAGTTTTTCATTTTATTGATGTCACTGTACTCGTGAATTACATCTACAGGACTCATTTATCAAATATGGGAACCTACCGGCATTCACTGTGAAGTTACAGAGGTGTGTCATGGTACCTGTATTCTCTGCAGCAAACTTAATCGACCGTGTTCGAATTTTTTTTATACTGGAACACTATTGTTTTGAAGTAGAATATATTTTTCCGATTCCTTATTTCTGGTGCTAGCAAAATTGAATTTGTGTCTCTCTACAGGATATATCTGAATTTTAAACTACACTAGGTGTAAGGAAATGCTCTTTAGGTTTATTTGCCAAATCAACCCCGTGTATATTATAGCAATACTGAAGGGTGCGAGGAGGAGATAATTTGATTTTGTTCCGAAGATATCTTTCGCTATACCCCGACGCCGATTAACATCGGAGACAGCACAGCGATGCGGATGGCTAATGTCTACCGTTATTTCTTTGTAGATATTTTCGCATCCATGGTCTCGGCCGGGTACACCATTAATGAAAGCAACGTTTTCTAGGCACCTCGGCAACAGCCATGGGTTCATTAAGGGAAGTAGTCACAGCGCAGAAAAAGGTGGTGTAATGAGCAACGGAGCATCTTCCGAGATACCGCCAAACGTCTTGATGTTACTGTGTACAGGTACGTCATCCGTACCAGCCAATATAAACCGGGTTTCGGCACCCGAACCCTTAGGTAGGCACGGAAACAGCACCGAGATGCGGATGGCTAATGTCTGTCATTGTGCCGTTAGCGGTTAGTAACTACCCATCTCTGTATAGCAATAAAATTGGATACCTAGCCTGTTCCTTTTTCCGTAACCGGAAGTGTTCTTTTTCATGACCGATGAGTGCATTAATATCATTAGAAGGTTGCTGTTAATTGCTGGTGACGTTGAAGACAGTCCTTGCCCTGATACGAGGACTAGATCACAAGCCATAGATCGAGGCGAAATATCAAAGCTTCTTCGCGACGTACACTGTAGAACCGTCGCTGTTCAAAGCAGCCAAGAATTACTTCAAACATCTGTTGATGCAATAGGTGAAAAGCAGGATAACGTAGTCCGCAAACTGAGATAAGTTTTCAACCGACTAGCTTGTCTGGAAGAAAAGGCGTCTGCATTGACCCAATACAGAGTTTTGCTAGCGGCACAAATGAGCATTGAAACCCTCCAGCAGGACTGCACTAGCCTACATGCGCCCCCAGATGACACAGACGACAGATAGAGGTGCAACAATGTAGTATTTTACGACATACAAGAACCAAACAAAGAAACGCCAGCTGGCATCGGGCTATAACTAATTTCCTTGCTGTCTTAACTACCTATTTTTTTCTTCCCTAAACTTTGATGTCATTAATCGCACCCATCGTCTTGGTCGAACCACTGCAAATTTTGCATGCCCGCTACAGCTACATTTGGTTCCTCCAAAGTTAAATATTTAATTCCGTTGAAAAGGCCCACACAAGACATAGTAAGATTTCAGACAAAAGACATCAACCCCACTACAAGGCTTCCGAAGATAGCTCTCCTGGAATTTGATAAACATTGCGGTTAATCAGACTAGCCTAAGTACAAGGGGCTCCATATGAATGACAAGTGTGACTTCGATAACCTTTCCTCTAAAAATGTTACTGAATCGTCTTTAAACAAGCTGTAACCTTCACTAAAGCCCTTCACTGATCGTACACTATCGTCCAGCGAGGCTTCCGGTAACATCAAACAGTCCTCCGCTTTCTCACCTTAGCGGTCACAGAGGGGTCGAGGAATTTCAAATGACTTTTGCTTTGTACATTAAAATATGCAGTATAATGAAGAAGCGCGAACAGTTAAGCAGTTTTCTTGATTCATGTGCTGCCCACATAATAGCACTAACAGAAAGGTGAAGTTTGAGTAAAATACGAGTATATGAAAATTCGGAACGTAACAAACGCTACAAAATTTTCCTGAAAATATAGAGATTACAGATCAGGTGGCGGAGTGATAATTGCTGCTCACTACAAACTAACCTCGTGCTCGATTCCAGTGACAAGCAATCTATAAAATCCATGGGGTTTTTTATACATGAAATGCAGAAAGCTCATAAGTGCTGCAGTTACCGATCACCGACAAGAGTTTAGGTTTTGTAAATAATCTCCATGACGCAATTATCGTTATTTGTGTGTAGGTTGCTGGTTCTATTTTTTTTACCAGGTGATTTTAATTATTCAAATATTTCTTGGGAGATGGATGTCCTAGCAGTAGTCCTACCGAATAAGAATGTAAATTATTTGTAGATCTCTCCTCAACTTTCAATTTCTCTAAACTGGTCACGTGTCTTGAATCAGTTTCAAATATAAGTATTTTTTCTGGCTTTAGCGACTATTTACTACTCGAATTTACACTAGGTGTTCCATTAGCGACCATTCATTACTCGAATTTACACTAGGTGTTCCAGTCCCACATGCTCGTAAAAAAGTAACATCTTCGAAAATGATGGCTGGGGAAATAAATTATGAATTTTCGTTATTTTGTGCTGTATTTGTGCACAATTTTGAGAATTGCTGCCGGCAGGTTAACTGAAATACGTTCAAAAACAATGTAGCCGAACGTGACGAAAAAAACATTCCCAAACAGTTAATTAGAAACACTAAATCCCTAAGGTTTAATAAAGCTATCGCAAGACTTGCCAAAAAACCCAGGTGGTCGAAATTTCCGCAGTCCTTCACTACGGCGTCTCTCATAGCGTGAGTCGCTTTGGAATGTTAAGCCCCACAAACCAAACCAAACAAATTTTAGCATTTGATACATTCAAATGTGGCGCCAAGCCATTCGCTAATGAGACAATTTTTGCCTTTACTGCTAAATTTTTTGCCTCTAATTATTTACCTAATAACTTATTGACCTAATTATGTTTTCACACACATTATGTCAGCCTCTATCAATTGACATCACTTATTAACCGCTACGACTTCGCGATCACTCACAACTGCTGCAAACACGATTTTGCGGGTTTTCCTCTAATTTGTTACCTAATGACCTTATTGGTCTAATTAATAATTCTAACGCAACATTACGTCACCCTCTATCGATTGATACCACTCATCAACCCCTACGACTTCAATTACTCACAATGCTGCAGACAACTGTTACATTTTTACCTGTAATTGATTACCCAATTAACGTAATGAAGTATTTATTTTTTCTGCAGCAACATTACGTCAGCCTCTAGCGATTGGGCCCACTCGTTAACTTCTGCTACTGCTCAATTACTTACAACTGCTGAGGACATGATTTTGCTGACGCGGTCTGCGGACACGGTTTACGGACATGGTCTGCGGACAGAAATCTGTCAACATAGAGAAGTAACGCTTTCGCGTTAATGAAAAGAAGCCTTTGTACTGAATAGCTAAATTGTCTAACTTGTCAACACAATGGCATGCCTATCGCCTCGCAAATATTACTTATACATGCGCCTTACATGAATCAACACTCATATTCTTCAAACACATCCTCTCCCAACTGCTGCACTCTAATCCTAGACAATTGTGGCAAACTGTAAAAGGCCCTTATAGCAAAGTTGTGATTATAAAGTCTAGCGATGGTGTGTCGTTGACGGATGAACAGTGTGCCTTTGCATTCAATGATTTCGTCGCAGTGTCATTTTCCAATCATGCAGGCGTCCCAAGGACCCTATATTTTGACGCTTAATCTCTCTTCACCAAGGCCTCCTGTTACTATCAATACATCTGTTGTGGAAAAACATATTCAAAACCTAAAAACTTAATTCTGCCTCTGGTCCTGATGAGATCAACTAAAAATTTCTTAAAACACTATATGTTACCCTTCCATTATTTTAACCAAAAGTTTTGAGCAGTCTTTATTGCAGGCTTGGTACCTTACGTCTTGTTATAGGGAAAGCTGGTCCTCATGTATAAAAAGACGACAAGCAGGTTGGTTATAGCTACCGCCCATTCCATTACCTAGCATCCTTTGCAAAATTATTGAACCTATCATATCGCTCCAAATTTACGCCCCCTGGATTATCATTCATTCTTGCACAGTTCCCAAAATTGCTTCAGAAATCGTTACTCGTGTGGAACGCAGCTGGCCTCTTTAGCACATTTTTTTTCCGCTGTCCTCGACTGAGGAGGTAATGCCAACGCTATATTTTTAGATATTTCTAAGGCTTTTGACAACGCATATCAGAGAATACTGCATTACATGTAAATAAAGTAAACAGATATCCTAATTTTATTATATTGTTACGACGGTGGTTTCTTACAAATCGTTACCAATACTACCAATATACTGTGGTTAAATAAAACTACTCAAGCCGTATTCCTGTTTATGCTAGCGCTCCCTAAGGCTCCGTTCTCGCTCCTTTACTACTTCTAATCTATACAGATGATTTTCCCAACAGACGTAAAACACGGATTAGCCTTTTTGCAGAAGAATATAATATATCGTGAAATAACCATTTCTGAATGTAAAGAAATCCTCCAGTCGGCCCATAAACAACAACTGCCTGCTTTCAAGACTGGTTAATGAATATTAACTCTGAAAAACGTAAGGTAATGCATGTGTCACGCGCTAATCCTCAGGTTTGATCTCATCACCCTACAGTATTCCTCGCTGGATCAGGTAACAGGCTAAAATATTTGGGTATCTTTATATCCTCCAAACTATCATGAGAACCGCATATAAACTATTTACTAACAGGGCTAATCACTCATTAGGCTATTTGAAGGGTAATTTTGCAAGCATTTCTTCATACCTTATACTTCAACTTTACAAAACATTTATCCGTCCAAAACCGGAATATGCAGCCTCTGTATGCGATCCCGGGATTGATTTTTAATAACATCAGTAGAAGCTTCTCAGAATTGAGCTGTTCATTACATACTAAGTAATTACCATTGTACCGCGGCACCACGAACATGAAAAACGTCTTACACCTCCCTGCTCTCATTGAGATGACAGATACTCAGGCTATGCCTGATATATAAAATATATTGTTTATAATACCCTCACAGTCATTTTCCTCAGCGTCACCGCGTACATATCACCTCGTGTGCACCATCGTCATAAAAGTGTATCCTCAAGATGTCGTCAAAGCGTTTTTTACAGTTCATTCCTTCCACGTTATATTATTGACTGTAACCACATTCCTGCTACGGTAGTATCTATAACCTTTATATTACTCTTTAAAAGTGCTCTTACTGCACATTTGGTTTTTCCTATTGATTCATTTTCACTCATTACTTTTTTTCGATTTGAACACATGTATTTTCCTTCAGCGGGTGCTTGAAGAACGAATGCCGGGTATGTTTATGCATGATATAAAAGGCATCAAAGTTAGGCTAGAAGCTTTGGATGCCCAGAAGTACAGAGGCGCTGTGATAAGAGCGCGCACGGAAAAATGGCTCGGTGGCGAAACGCCAACAAAACGCGCCCTGGCTGATGAAAAGCGATATGCGCGCGCGAACGAGATAACGGTTATTGAATACAAGGGGCAGAGGCATGATGAGCAAGACGGAATTACGAGCGCCTTCGTGGAACATTACCGTGAGCTGTTTTCGAGCAAAGCACCAAGGGAAGAAGGGTTTAGAGATAACTTTTTGCCTCTGATGCCAATATTAGGCAAAGACGTTACTGAAGAGTTAGAGAACGAAATAAGTGTGGAGGAAATAGAAAAGTTCATTGATGAATTGAATGTCGGAAAGTCCCCGGGTCGAGATGGTTTGAGTGCGGCCTTTTACAAGAGCCTTAAAAGTGAGTTATCTATCATGCTCTATAGGCTTTTCAAGGAGTGCTTTGATGTGGGTTATCTGCCACCGTCGTTTAGCAACGCGCATACGGTCTTGGTTCCCAAGACTGATGAGCCAGCCATGCTTTTAAACGTTACAAGATATAGACCGATCACATTAACAAATGTTGATTATAAAATTCTGATGAACGTGTTAGCTAAGAGATTGCAATACATTATAAAAGATATTGTTGGACCTCATCAAACATGTGCAATAAAGACCAGAAGCATATTTAATAATATTCATGTAGCGCGTAGTGTGTTCGAGTGCTGCGATGCTCTAAACAGGAAAGTGGCCATGGTTCAAGTTGATTTCGAAACAGCATTTGATCGTGTGTCTCATGAAATATTGTACTGTTTGTTGGAAAATATTGATTCTGGTGCCATTGTATTGAAAGGAGTTAAATGGCTTATGCATGTTGTTCTACACGCCTTATTATTAACAAAGTGTTATCTGAAAGAATTGATGTAAGAGCCTCTGTGCGGCAGGGATGTCCACTGTCTCCTCTCCTCTTTGCTATATATTTCGAACAATTGTGTAGAATGGTAATTGCTAACGAATACATTCGTGGTTTTAAGTTGGGAGTATGTGAAGTGAAAATATTGGCATACGCTGTAGATGTGGCGCTTTTTCGTGAAGACCGCGAAAGCGTTTCGGGAGCTTTGAAAGTAACACTAAGGTATTGCTGTTATTTAAAGAAAAGTCTAGGAGTCTGGTACGGGGAATGGGAAGAGGAACCGGAAATTTTCTGTGGAGTAAGATGGGCTACAAAGCCCGGAGTTCATTTGGGAGTCCCATTGGACAAATACGGGGAAAATATGAATTACTGGAATGAAAAAGCGGAAGAAATACGGGAAAGGACGAAAGGATGGATGGGACGTAACCTCTCTATTTTCGCCCGTGCGACTGTTTGCAATACCTTTTTAGTGGCAAGAACAATGTATTTACTTCAAGTATTGTATTGTGCTCGAAGCAATATACAAAGGTTCCATCGTTTATTTGCGGTCTTCCTTTGGTCGTCCAACTGGGAACGAATTAGAAGAGATAATTTCTTTCGGCGAGTTAAAGATGGAGGTTTGTCTCTAACGCATCTATATGTGCGGCAGATGGTTTTAAGGTTTTGTTTCCTACGTGACCAAAAAGATGCATTCCTGAGAACCTTTGTGCAAATCATGCTATCCAGTGCAATTCCAGAGTTTATAGTCTCTTCATGCTCTGCTCGGGGATACACTGTGTCACGGTTCCTGCGAGAAGTGGTGTGGTCGTTCAAGTTTTTGCGCGTGAGGTACTCTGTAGAGTATTTAGCGACGGTACCACCTAAGCGACTGTACAAGGATCTTATTTCACAATTGTTCCCAGCTCCATTGTACAGAACCTTATACTGTGAAGGCCCAGGGAAAGATGTGCTCAAACGAGTTAAAAACATGACTGTTGCACCGGGCGTAAAAACATTCTTTTTTAAATTGCATACAGGAACCCTCCCAGTCAAAACATGGATGGAAGTTGTACCTTGGGGCTCAAACTGTCTACTGTGTAGGAAACCTGCAACAGTTGAGCACGTGTTCCTGGATTGTTGGGATTAGCTTTCAGATCCATGGCTTCCTCTACTTATGTTTCTTTATAGCCTGCCTTGCAAATGCGCCAACAATGATTACTGAAACTATGTCGTCAGCACCTTTGTGTTCAAAAAAAGCCTGTCTGTTTAAAGTTTCGCTCAATAAAGGCTCAGAAGGGAGAGAGAAAAATGAAATTTGTGGAAAGACTACCTGAAGGTGGTTATTCACACTGATTATTTTACTGCTCCGTAGCCATGAGCTGCAAAGCTAGACAGCAGTTAATGATAGTGTGCAATAGTTATATGTTTCCGCATTATATAGCCATTTTTATTACAAGAGCGCAAAGCACAAAATATACTTAAGAATGCCCAAGTAGCACACATTGCATGGCCCACCGGGGGCCCGTATGGGCAAGTTGGACTTGGGCAGCCACAATAACAACCACGAGGGCCCGCTTTAGGCATCAAGCGGGCAAGCCCAAATTGGGCTTGCCCCTGCTTTTTCCATCTGGGCATTACATAGGCGTGGAAAGGGCTGAGTACATATTTTCACATCTGGCCCTCAAGGGTCCCGCTTGGGAAATTTTAGGGCCGATGCAAACTATATATTTGGGCTTTGTGTAGGAAACGCCTGGGCTAATCTAATTGGGGCTGCCCACTCAAAAGCTTAATAGGTCCCGCATGGGCCGCGGCGGGGCAAAAACGGGTATGCCCGCAAATTGCCTACATGGGACCCTTGAGGGGTACTTGAGGCAAGGTCAGACGAAAATGTGGAATTCATGCAGAAAATTCCTGGGCTGCCCCAAATAGGGCTGCCCACCAAAAACCTAGATAATTTCCGCGTGGGCGTTAGCGGGGCAGGCAATTGCTCCTTCCAACTTCTGCCCGCACCGGTCTCTTGCGGGGCCATTTAGGGCAGATGCGATGCAAATGTAGGCCTAAAGCAAATAGAAGACGGGCTAGTCCGATTGGGGCTGCCTACGCAAAAACCGAATAGGTCCCGCGTGGTTTGCGGCCGGGCTGAAAAGGGACCACACCGCCACACTGCCCACACGGGTAATTCTTGGGGGCACTTGCGGGAAAATGCAACATATATTCGTAGTCTATGCAGTAAAATCAAGATCAGCCCAATTGGGGCGGCCCATGAAATGCCGCAGTGGGCCCCAAATTGGGCGTAGGCGGGCTTACCGCTCTGAAACGTCTCCACCCTATCTTTAAGGCACCACTTTATTTATGTAAATCATGTAATATCGGCTACTAATTCACTCTTCTGAAGGTTTCACATAACTGTCCTAAGCATATCTATGCTATGAATAAAGACTACTAAGTTTTACTCTAACAACTGCGTTAATTATGCAGCATCGACAGATAATATGCAACAGTAACTGTTCCGCTTTACGGGTATGCACTGAACGACCTCCAAATGTTTCCTGCGACATTACTATTAAACGCGCACCACCGAAATAAATATTCAGACAAACATGTTGGGGTTGATGTGGGCCAGCCCACATTATTGTAGTGTTGGGAATAAATTCCTCTCATGTTACTGAGTGTCGCATAGAAGCAAACCAATAGCGCTTAATGTTTCGCAATTGATGATTATTACAACTTGGGCAGCCTCGAAAATGCCAGATTCAACCCATCAGGGCAGCACGTGGGTCAGCCCGAAACGGACTGGCTTTCGCAAATCCCGCGCCTGTATTTCAGGTATTGGAGGGATTAATCGACTTAAAAATTAAAACCTTTATCAATGGGGTGCATTGCCTGCACAAATGTGGGACCCATTAATGATTCTTGTGTGCTGCCCACATTCGTCGACCTGGGCTGAATGCGGACAGCCCTATTTGGGCTGCCCACACGGATACAAATTGGGTCCGATAGCGGCAGAATTGGGCAGCCCACGCGGGGCCCTTCTGGGTACGTGTTGCAAATCCCGCATGGGGCCCGTATGGGCTGCCCTCACGGACCCAACGCGGGCCCCTACGTCATAGCCCACTTTGTGCTACTTGGGTGATGTTGATTTCAGGAATTTTATTCTTAAACAGCAATAGTACCTTCTGCCATCATAATCACAGCTTTTGCTCCTGAGCTGCCACGGGGCTTAGTATCTGTTTCAAAACGCTGGTACAGTTATTCCATAGGCACATCTGGAAGGCAGAAACAGGAGGGAATTTTTTTAACATTTCCAGAGAGCACTTTAATCGTTCTTTCTCGAGAGCATTATACAATGTGTATGAATTGCAAGGACACCAAAGACATTGATTAGACTGCATGTATGAAACGTGCATATAATACATTTAGCCTCTCGAAGAGACTCAACATATCCGGTACGTCGTAGCGGATGGTTTTGGTTCGAATTGTCCAAAGTATCTGGGATACTTGAACATGAGCTCACGCTGCACAAGTTCATGGACGCATCTCAGTATTTGCTGCTTATGAACGCTGCTCCCATGGCCCCGCTAGAATCTTAATACTTGACCTAATACTTATTTATACATGATAACTCCAAGCCTATATAAAAGCAATTGAACAGGAAATAAGCAATCATTAATATATCAGTTTAGGGCAATTGCCGCTGATTTCAGAGATATTTTAGTTCGGAAATAACAAGTAAATATGCGGCACAATTGTGTCATTTTGGTGCACAATGCAGAGAGAAAAATATTGTTAACTGGTACGTATTAAATACATCGCAAATGTTCTGTTTAGAGAGTAAGTCAAAATTTTAGTGCCAGGTAAGGATTATCAGAATGGCATTAAAGTAGAAGAATTAGTTCTTTTTTTATTTTAAAACATGCATTTGCCCCCAGCATTCTAGAACAACACAATTTGGCTCTCTCACGTAAAACCTTGAGTATTTTCGAAATTCGGTCGCCTCAATCCCTCCGCCCAGGTGCCGTCAGCCTATGGCCTTACCACCCCCTTATCTTCTCTGTGCCGTCTAAGCTGCGATACTCCCCTGCTTCTGCCCATGCGGGACAGAGATGGCTCTTCACGCTGAGTTGAGAGAGTGGATGTCGATGCGAAAGCTTGACTATGCTGGTAAGCAGTGCATTTCAGGTAGTGTTGCCAGTCGCTAAGGCGCAAGCGCCATAAACATGGCAACTGGTACTACAAGCCACAGAAGAACACGATTGGAGGAGAGAAGAGAGATGGAAGAAGAAGTAGCCGGTCAAATGGAGCAAGAAGTCTACGAAAACCCCAAGAAGATGAAGATGATCACAGAAGACGGGAAGAGATAGAAGAAGGCGAAGGAGCCTATCAAATGGAGCAAGTGGGTTCGAAGACGCGAAGCGTCAAACTGCAAATGACACTATATAGTTTGCAGCAGTGAATGGGTGACTAGAACGTTTCAGTCAGACTTCGTGAACGCTTTGTCTGGAAGCTTTTGTTATGTATATTCAGAAAAGTTGCCATCACTTTTGTTGAAAAAGTAAGCCAGCTTTTGTGAAATAGACTAAACTTCCGATCGACAGCATTCAAGGTAATTGCAGGTATTATAATTTGGCTTGGATTTGGCTTTTATTATTATTTGAGAAGTCTTGGATTCGAGCTGAATATCTAAGTGTATTAAAGAATGTAGACAGATAAATTCTATACCAATCGTAATATTGAAAGTCAACCATATGCATTTTATGTCCAGCAACATTTGCAGAACTGTGTCGGTGCCACGTATAGCTTCTTAGTATTATCAAAAGCCCATTTTGAAAACTGAATTAGGAGCATCCTCCAAAAACCTGTCGTAAAATTTAAAACGCAACAAATTACTGCTCCCTAGGTACGGTGGCTATAACATGAACTAGAAAATCTTTGATGCTGTATATTAAGAGGTGAAAAAAGTAACTGAAATTGGCAATGATGTTATTTTAGGTTGAACGTATTTAACAGCATTTGCCATACATTTTTAACACAACCAACTTCTAACTACGCTGAATGTTTAACTGCATGTTATTGTTGTGCTGTAGAATTATTTGCATTCATAAATTTTTGTAGCATGCTCGCATTCTTGTACAAAACATCAATCGTTTATATAATACAATAAATTCATGAGAATATATTATGCTGCGAGCTGAAATAAAGAGGCTTGAACTGTAATTAGATTTTAAGCAAATATTTAGTTGTCATTATGTGGAACTAACACTACGCAAGCCTGAAACTTTGTTTGGGTCATTTGGGAAAAAACTGCTTATATAGCAATAAAGATTCTCAGGTGAGCCTGAATATTTTAGTTATGGTCTATTAGAAGAAATATTGTTTTCAGCCTAGCACAATATTTCCTTCAAAATTGTTTCACTTCGCTGCAATACGTATTTTGTGTATTGTTTGAATTCATATGTGAATACTTGAAAATGCATTTTATATATGGCTTCTTTGTTTGAAAGGGTACTGAACAAGAAAAAAAAGGGGAATCTTAGTTCGCAAGTCGAGCCAACGTGGCACTGCGATAATCACTGGCAGTGGTTTAAATACGCTTTTGTTTTCGAAGTAAAGCTAAGGAGAAACGAGGGAGGAGGGTGGTGGAGAAGAAAGCACGTAAAGGAGGGAAAAAATATTTCTTTTGTATGTATTTTGAAATCTGGAACCGATAATCCTGTGGCCTGAGAAAGAAAATAAAATGCGGTAGCCGCAGGAAACCCTAAAACGCGGGGCGGATGATTAGTCAGCACCTAGTGTAAGTTTGGCGCGGACACAATTTTCTTGGAAGGGAAAGGCATTCGAAATGATTTGCAGGAGAACAGGTCTCAAAGGATTTCGGCAAGAAGGGGAGGAGGGCAAAGAAACAGACTAATAACAGGTCAGCGGACTACACCTGCCAAGTCCTGAAGAAAGGGTTCAAGGGCCAACCAAAGCAGCAAGTGATTAAAAGAGAACGGGTTTGGAAAAACTCGTGCAGCTTATGCTTTTGCGGAAGGAGGTTGAAGTGCACACGTGCTGTGAAAAACTGTACAAATAATGCCATATAGGTCCGTTTTCTCGAGCATTTAGGGCACACAAGGACTATATTTAGAGATTCTAACGTTCCTTACGGGATATTTATAACTACATATGGATAAATATCTCGAAAGTAACATTACAAGCCTTTACATATATTCCCTCTGCGCAATAATTAGTCGGGAAAATAATCCCATATTGCGTTAATTGTAGCTTATTCACAGCACGTGCACGCTCTATCGCCCCTCCGCAAAGCATTCGGTGCACTTTTTTTTTTAATTCCTTTTTGCACCTTCTGAGTTCGTTGGCCTTCGAGCTCTTTTTTGTAGTTCACTTGATCTGTTATTATTCTGTTCATTTGTCCTTTTTCCCTCCTTGCGGAAAGCTTTTGGGAACTGTTCCTCTACTGGTGCATTCTTTATCACCACCCTTTGGAATGCCTTTCCTCTTTCAAGAAATGTGTGGCTGCACCGAACCTGCTTTAGGCCTTTATCATCCATACTGCATTGTAGTTTTCCTTCCTGTTGCCACTTTTTATTTTCTTTGTCAGGCGAAAGGATCACCAGCTCCAGGCTAACAGCTACATATCGAAGAAACATTTTTTTCATTCTTTGACATAATTTGTTCCCTCACCCTCCTCACTCCCGCCTCCCTTGCTTTTCTTCTTTGGAAGTAAACGCGTATTTGAACCCCTACCATTGATGATCGCGCTGACTAGACGAAGACAAGTCCACTTACCGAAACGTTGGCACGACTTGTGAACATATGCTCCGCCGCCTCTAGCTTTGTTCAGGGCTCTTTGATAGCAGCTTGCAATCTTCTTTCTCTAGTTCTACCCTCAATTCTTGTTTTCAAACAAAATGAAATTAGGTCGGCCTTTACTGTAGCGAAGAGAGCTTTTTCCAAGTTTTATTCGTCAGCTTTAAAAGGTGAGTCAGGGTTGAAAGTGTGTCAGACTGGGACGGTGGCATATCTACCTTTTCAATGAAATTGTAGATATTCAGTCTAAACTGGTCAAGGTGTCATCAATAAAGCCAACAGGCTATCCTATCCTAATTCAAATTAATGCCTTACTTCGGGAACATCTCATCACCCCTTTTTCTTAGGTATTCATTCATATCAGCTTGTTTTTCAATTCTACTTCTTTGACGAGCAGAAAGAAGAGGCGAACTTTTATCTTGGACTCATTGTAGAGGCAATTGAACAACTTTGTTCTCAGGAATGGCGTTTTTGTCACAGCTCTCGTTTAGAAATATTTCTGTAGACATGTATCGTTGATGATATTGCTATATGAGCTATATAATGTTTTGGTTAAGCCCGTTCTTTCTAGGGAACTGGTCAGGGTCAACATTTTATCCTCACATGAGATACTAATTTTGCGCACTCTATTCATATTCAAAATACTGCCTTGTGAAGGAGTGTATTTAAAATTGTTTTACCTTTATGACTTTGTCTTTCTCCATCACGCAGGGGGTATAGTTAGGCGCAGGTCGCAAGCGGACGTTAAGCTTATTATCTCGCTTCCAGCTGCACATCAAGATGCACTTTTTGATGTCATTCTTCTGGTCGAGGTACTGCAATTAATGAACATACGTAATTCGTGTTGTATATGATAAACAAAATTAAAATACCTTTGCTTGTATCACAAAATCAATATTAATGCTTTACACCAAAGCCATGTAATTGGCGATAGAAACAAATGAGCCGCCTACTTTCGAGAGGTGACGAACCCGATTAGAGCCTTAGACAAAACTTGTGTTATTTAAATCACTTCGCTGAAAAAATATCACAATTTTCTATCGGCTGAAGGAGGTGCAGATGATATACGTTAGAACATGCAAAACACCATGAATCCCAATAAATTGAAAAGCGAGAAAGAGTGTCCAAAAAGGGGAATGCATTACTCGTTAAACACGCCACTCAATCATGCCTTTTTAGGTACACCAGTCAGTCGACGCTAGGATTCTGCTCCTAGTGTTTAATAATCTGCCAATCTTGGTGACATTTCTATTTACTTCCCATGGCGCACTCTAAGTCTTTGCTAAGTCATTCAGACTGGTTCAAATCTGTGCACAATTTATTATTTTGCGCTAATTTGTAAAATCACGTTCCAGTTAAAACTGCATCAAATACGTGTTGAAAGCAAAATCTTTAACATAATAATCTATCAAATACTGCTTTTTATGAGAGCGCCTCATTGGCTACATTTTAGATGGTCCTAGTGAATCATTTCCTCTGCTTCATTGACACTAACCCACAATATGGTTAGCAACCGGTTAGTCACGTGCTCTTCGTCAGCATGAAATTACTGTATACTTTAGAATTGAAAGCGTCATTGTGATAGGTACAGTCGGTATTCGCCTATCACTAATGTTGTTCTTGAAGTCACCGTTATCAATCAAATGAAATTGGCTTTCAGGAAAGGAAACGCTTTGTATCGATCACACTGTTTTGTGGGTGCGCTATAGTGAAATAAGGAAAGAGGAGGTCTAGTGGAGAGCTACGGAGTCATTTCGACCACTGGGTGGATCCTTAAAGCGCACGAACATTGCACAGCACACAGACGCCTCACCATTTCACCCACGTTTCAACGCAGCCACCGGTAGTCGAGTTCGATTCCGGGTGCAACGACATGGGTCCTGCAAAAACGTACCCGGAAAAAATATTCTCGGAATAAATGGCCATGGAAGAAAAGTCGCCTTGAAAAAGTCCCTATTTCCGACGAAGGAAAATATGTCCCCAAGCGGGTTCTGCGTTTCGCGTGGTGAGCTGCAGTAATGTATGATACGGCGCTTCCACTTCTCTCCTGGGAAGTGACCAAATATGGAACTGGCGCAGGGCTTTGATTACAGAAAAGAGATGGCAATAGTAACGTAGTGAAGCGCCTCGTCTACGCCTTATTTGCGGCAAAAATACGAGCTCACCACAGGATTTATGAAACCAGAAACTTGGAGGGATGCGTTGGGGTGACAATGCCCAACGACCGGATAGCCTCAGCATGAGCACCTCCATCAACGATACAGCATCTTCATCCCAGCCGGAAGTACCGCAATGATTGCACGCCATCATCACCGGATCATCATCGTCACCATCATAATCGTCAGCGGAAAGTATTCCAGGCAGTTCTAGAGAAGTCTTCCGTTTTGGGTGGTTCCTCAATACCACTATAGTCCGAGCCTCTTGTGCCTTTCCTAGCTGATAATATCACTGAACGGATTAAACATGTCTCAACGATTCCAGAACGAACTGCAGAACTGGGAACTACATATTGTATGAAGAGTGAGATGGCTGTTGCACCATGCTGTTCCGCAGTGCATGTAAACACGTTAAGGGCGCAAGGGGACCCGGGACCCAATTGATGTTTATCTGAAAGCCAAGAAATTTTGGAAAAAATGTACATTTGTTGTGAAGTAAATTGTGGAAAATTTCATTCTTTGGTCGCATTTTTGCCCTGGGGACGTTGCTTCATAGTGGCCGCTTTTTCAGGGGCCTTTTCTTCTCTGGGAGTTCTTTCTGCGGTCGAAAATACCGGGGAAATTTTTTCCGATGACGTGTTTACCTTCAGCCACTACGACATACTCGTCAGGCGTCTTAAACATTTTGGCACCACTGCACAGTACCTAATTAAGTATTGGTGTCCATGATTACGAGATGTCCACACAGTATACTGTGCTTTCCTTTCCCCAAAACACCACTTAAATGGAGTATACCCGGATTCAAAAACGACCACTAGCGACTGCGTTTGGATGGGGGCGAAATAGAGGAGTCCAAGTGCTATGGGATGTCAGTGCACGTTAAAGATCCCTTGGTGGTCAAAATTACCCTGAAGCCCTCCTATATGGCTTCTTTGTGTATTTCTGCTTTCATTTCCATTTTCGGGCTTCCCTTACGACGCGGTTCTGGGATCCACCGAAAAAAGTGTGACAAACAGATACGGCGCATTTCCTTTTCTGATGATTTGTTTTTTAAAGAAAAATTACGAAGCAAACCGCAGATTGAAAAGGGCGTGTTAACGAGGCTGTCGCTGCAATGTTTACAGCTTTCCTTCAATAGCTAAGGTCGAGCAAAGCGCCAACCCACACAATTTTTTATTAATCACTAGAGGTTGACGTAAAAGAAGGCCAGCATCTACATCACTGAAATGTAATGCAACCGAGGAAAACTTCACAGACGATGAATAAAATACAGATTGAAACTCAATGTTGATTTTCTAGCAAGCTGTAAGAACATGTTACCGCCCATGTAAAGAAATTATAGAGGTATAATAATCTGTTCTAACTTATTTAGTGCTATTTGGCTATTTCCTTTGAGGTTATGTAGATCTTGTGAAATGTGCAGCAGCTGTCGACTTCTTTACATTTGAATATTGAGAGTTCTGGCGTGTTCGAATTTCCTTGTGCTCAGAGAAGTGGACACATTCAGCGACATAGTGGAACCATAGCGTTGATCTTTTCAAAATTTCGGAGTTCCCTGGACGGTGCACGTGTCTCGTTGTGCTCGAATTACACGTTATTTGGAATGAGCTGAAAGGAGGTGTAAAACTAGAAGCTCCTAGCAACTAGAACATTCTATCTGAACAATCACGCATTCGATGACATCCACAAACGAAAGATATGATCACTGGTCCATCAGGGCATTTAAAACCAGCGAAAGGCCGGCCATGGTACCAGATGACTACGATTTGTTAGCGGTATGCTTATACAATTTTTATTATCCGAGGTTTAAATTGGGCATGCAAGACTCCGCACGCCTATCGCCTGGCTTCCTCCACGTACCCACGTACCTCAAACGTGTTTGGGGTTTCTAGCGGCTTGGAGCTTACAAACGTGGCACGCACCCATCATGCGATAGCAAAAAAGCGCCATAATCTAGAGAAACGTAGTTCTGACATTTGCATTTGGTCACGTTTATTGGGCGTGGGACGCGGATCATTGGAATTTCAAATTGGATGTTATTAGATACAAGACCAAAGTATATTTTGCTTCTATATGCCTTAGGATTGAACTCCAAAAATGAAAACAGATAACTTTTTACACCATTTCACACGTTTTGCAGGAATTTTGTTTTTCTTTTCTTTTGTTCGTCCGAGCACTGTCATTATTTTGTGTAAGCGGATATAAATTTGACCTTGGTGTAAAAAATCAGGCAGTTGTCTGAGATTTTAAGCCTACCTACAACTCAACTCGGAAAGAACAGATGCCCTTCAAACAGAACAGGGGTCTTGAAACCATTATAGTTCATTTATTGTCAAGGTGCAATAGATGACTGCCTTGCACCTGCAAACGGCTACAATGCCATGCCGATATCATTAAATACGGCGTACATTAGTGACGTAACAATCTACATTACTGATGGTCCTCGCAACGCCATTTTAAAAGCTCAATGCAGCTTCTCATGAGGCGATCTCTGACAGCTTCTAAAGTTTGCATTGGACTTCTGTGAGATGCTAGCAGTAGGGGATTATGCGCCATGATACCTATGCCTTGCAATACTTGCTTCCGATGCATATCTGTTTGAAAGATCAATCTTATTACTATTTGGTGCATTAAGGCATACCTTTTGATTTTGTTTTTTTTTTACAGATGCCTAGCGTGAAACAGAAATAGCAGTTTTCGATTCCAAGAACTTATTCTTCAAATGGTTGCCGCGGTTTTTACATCGAGATATTGGCAGAAATAAGCTCGTCGCTGAGCCATTCCTTCTATACAGCCCGGCACTCTTTTCACCAGTACAAACTCTTAATGCCTCTTTGCCTGACAGCAGCGTAGCCCACAAAACCTGGACAATCCGAGCCACCTCTCAAGAATTTTTCTTTTTTTTACTTTCATACATATGAAAAGGTCGCTTTTCACTATTCAACCACTTTAAACACAGGCAGCAAAATAAGTGGTACGAGATGGGTATATCTGTGGTATGATTATACACTGATTATTGAAACGTTCTTTCCAATTCCGACTGAAATCCACTAGTTCAACCCTCGATTCCATGGGTGTTCTGTCAGTATGCACGTAGATAGGTGTCTAACACTCAAATAAATATTTTTTGAATCTTGTTCTGTCTCATTTTATGAATATGTTCAAGTTGATTATAAGTAGAAAGGTTCATTGGACTGTCTTGCACAGAAATATAATTGCAGTGCGCTTCTTACAGTATAAAACAGGAAAGCCAAGTCGTGTAACAAGGGAGGATAACCAACAGCGGGACTTCAGAATACCTATGTAGTGCGCTGAGTTATAACTGTACATGAATGGAAAAGCAGTTGAAACTCCCATACACGTGAAGCCACCGGTTTGTCATCATTTGAACTATCACCTTATTCAGGATGTTGCATCACATGGGCTATCTCTCCATAAACATCATATATAAGCCTATACTGGTAGGGCCAAAATGGGTTTATGATGAACAAATATTAACACGAACGGTGGTCCTGTAGTGGAAAATGCAGTCATCTCTCTGAGAGCCAATGTAGGCCTAATATTGAGGCTACTGTTTCCCAACATTAGGTCATCGACGGTATAATGGTGGTGTGCTGCTTGAGTAGCCATCTCTGGAAATTTAATATCGCCATGAGATCGGTAACATAAGTCTGCTTATTGAATACCTCAGTATTTACCACAATATGTCAATGAATTTCGGCAGTATTCAATCCCAAGCATAGTACTTTGAAAAGGATTAGGAACATTACCGCAGGGCCTAAATTTCCAAATGTATTGAGGATATATTTTTACATCCTAAATATGAAAGTGCAAATGGAAGATGGAATGCTTTCATTGAAATATGCGCACTTACCGGGAGAAATTCCACATCGGGTATGTCTTTTACCATCCGGTGGCAGTACTTCTGTCGGTTTACAAACATTTTTTCCATTGATACCACTTGCGTGTAACGGGTCACTTGCGTTATTAGGCAATGTCCCTGAGGGTTGCTAGAACAATCATTGCAATGTTTCCAGTGAGTACTACCAAGGTTATTTACACGAATATAATTCTTATTCAGTTTTTCCTTAAATGAAAAAAGATAGATGAAAATTTGTTCAAAGAATTTTGTCCTGCCTTATCAATTTTTGCAATCAAACGTAAGGAAACCATTTCTTCTCCAAGAAGTCTCGCAAAAATGTCACCTTTATATATTTCTCTTGAAAACGTAATGCTACGCTTGTATATAGGTGTGTCGAATGCTGCTGCCTCCATCCAAAAGGAACGTCCGGCTCGTGTTTTTTATATTATTGTAATAATTCTCACCTACAGCAATTCACGCGACAAGTCGAAGAGGTCGACAAAGTGGAGCCGAAGCCTTGCTGAAACTGACTGGAGTGATACCCATCGATAGAGCATCCGCCTCGCATTCGGGATGTACGGGGTTCGATCCCCAGTGCCGCCGGGTACCCACCGGTTTCTAATGGGTACAAGATTTCCCCCGGCCTGGTGCTCGGCTCTTCTGGGGTGAAATGCTTGGGAAAAGGGGCCATGAACCAAAAATGTTGGTTGCGCCCAAATAGTTGCGCCGATGTGGCAGTGATTCGTTCCGCCATCGGACAACAATAAGTCCGCTTAGCGCAGCAAAGTCCATTATGTGGCCCTTTTTTTCTGCATGGCCTTTGCAGGCCATTGTTGTTCGAAACGAAGCCCTCGAAGGAGCACAGCAGGGTTAGAACAGCCTCTTCCAAACGCACATCCCTGAAAGAGGCGGGCGCCGGGCCGGGGGATGCTTGTACCCAATTTTACCGGTGTGTGTCCGGCGGCGGGTTTCGAACTGACCACCTCCCGCAGCCGAGACGGGCGCCCAAACGAGCGATACCCAGTCAGTTGGTACTCATTCATCGCCTCCTGTCCTAATGTTTCAATAAACACCTTAAACCTATGGGAGGTGCTTTGGTTTGCAATAATTCCGACCTTCTGCCCTTACACTTAGTTCAGGCTATCGCACTTTCCATCGCACCGGGTATCCAAAAAGTCATGGAAGAGGAAGTCGCCGACGTCCTTCCAGCCAGAGTTTTCATCGTTCCTCATCAGGTAGCACTGACTTACTCAGAAGTAACCGCTAGGACGCGCGTCTGCTTCCCACTCCATCCTACCAAAGCATCCCTACATTCTATGAAGCCGCATTAATAACCCAAGAAGAAGCGCCGATCATCGCCCCATCCGCTGTACTTGTGGGCTTCCGGGCTACGTCGCTCGTCTTTGCCATCAGCGTCCACCTGATGCTGAGAATGACATGCGCCAGTACCGCTACGATCATGAGATAGCGATGTCGTTGTCTCTTCTGGTTCGCCTGCAACCCGTGTTCAGTACAACACACAGCACTCGCATTCGCCTCGCCGATGTTCAGTTTCAACGCTTATCTGGTGACAGGGCCCTACCTAAGGGAACTAAATGCCACCGTTCGAGAGGCAATCTATGCACTTATGACGAACTCGTCAAGTCCTCCGTGTCGTCAAGCCAATGTGATCGAAGTATTAGTCGAAGGCTTTCCCGTCCTCACGTTGATGGATACGTGTTCTGCCGTGTTCGTCATTAGTGATCCTTTTCGCCACAAAATTCGCAACGTCACGACGCCGCTTTCGGCATTTTGGCTTAGTACAGCGAGTTCACAGTGTAGTGCATCAACCCGTGGCAGCGTGTACGGTACGAGTTCACATAAAGAACGTTGCGTATATCGTCGAGGTGGTAGGACACTGCGACTGCTCTCATATCGTCCATGGCTACGACTTTATCTTGAGCGCAGTGCTGTGATTAATTGGGCCCGTACTGAACTTGTGCTTTCCCGTGTATGTTGATTTCCTTTACGATCCGCCTGTGCACCCTGCTAAACTCCTTGTAGCTGCATATTCAGACAACCATTCATTTTCTTCTGCTCTCTTGCCCCTTAATGAGAGCTCTACCCTCACCAGTCTTGTCTTCTTTACGGCCACAGCCACCTCCGCCCACCATCACTGCCTCCTTCCTCGTTTTGCCGTTCTCACAATTTATGATCCCACCAGTGCGATCAATTCCTCCAACCCGTTTACCTGCGCAACAGATATTCTTCGCAACCCGTTTACCTCATGGCACTTCCATATTTTTCCAACCTCGTGTTTTCTCGACGTCGCTGTCTTGTCGTCATAGGCGACTACGTGTGATAAGATTACATTCAACGCCCTTCATCGAGTCATCACTACCGACCACCCGCCAGCTCAACGTGACCAAATAGTAGCCCTGCTTTAGCAGTTCAGTGGCTTCTTTGACGTATCCCAGCCTTTTTCGGGACGCGCCTTGGTGGTTTCACGAAATTGACACTGGTACGTACTCTTCCTTGTTCCAGCAATATTACCGCGTATCTTACAATTAGCACCCAATCCTCCTTAAAATGTTGACGATATGTTTCAACGGGGAATCTCACAACCATGTCACAGCCCTTGGATCTCTCCCGTTGTTCAGGTGACGAATAACAATGAAACGATCGACTTTTGTGTGTACTACCGCTGTCAGAATACGGCACCTTGCAAAGATGAATATCCACTACTATGAGTTGATTACGCGCTAGACGGTTTGCCAGGAGCCGAGTTCGTTTCGTCGCTAGATTTATACCCCGGCTATAGGAAGGTACTGATGGCTTCCACTAACCACCTGAAAGCAGCCTTCATCACCCCCGACGGCTTGTATGAATTGAGCGTGATGCCTTTCGGCCTGTGCAATGGATCGGCCACCTTCAAGAGAGAATAATAGGTCATATTTGCAGCGGACGTAAATGGGAAAGTTGTCTTTATTATCTTGATGACATTATCGATTTCTCCAAATAGTTTCTTTCCCTTCTCATGCTCCTTCAGCGCGTTCTCACGTGCCTTACTGAAGCCGGCATTCAACTCAACTTGAAAAATGTTACTTTGCCGCTACCAAGCAGACACTACTTGGCCATGTCTCCTCCAACGATGGCGTTCTACCGGGCACTACCAAACTTCGTGCCGCCGCAGACTTGCGCAAGCCTACAATCTTGAAAGAACTTCGCATTTTTATTAGTCTGTGCTCATATTTCGCTGTTTCATTCGCAACTTTGCCAGCATCATTGCCCCTTTACGCAGCTTCTCGCCGGCATCCAGAACTTCTCCACTTGGCATATAATCCAATACGCCGCCTTGTAGTTTCTCTTCCATTTTAACCCTCCTTGCTCGGCCGAAGTACACACTGATGAAATCGACGTGGGTCTGGGCGCTATTCTGGCCTAACGGGAAGCTGAATTTTCAGAGTATCTCGTCACGTAGGCTAGTCGCACCCTCATCAAAGTGGATTAGAACTATTCTGTGGCCGAAAAAAAGGTTTGGTAATCGTTTGGCAATTTCTGCTTTTCGTTCATATATTTGTTGTCGCCAATTCTACGTCGTTATAGACTACCATGCACTCTGTTGGCTGCCCTCGCTCAAACATCCCACTGGTCGCCCGCTAGGTCTTACGTTTTCAGGAGTATGACACGCAGGTCATATAGCACTATGGACGCAAGCACATCGACTATGATCTTTCCCTTTTGCCGCTTCTAAACAATTCGATGGTTGGCTTCGGCTGTGCCTGCATTATGTCGCCCTTTAAAATTCATCATCATCATCAACCTGACTATACCCACTCAGGGCGAAGGCCTCTTCCATATTTCTCCACTTAACCCGGTTCTGTGCTAGCTGCATCCACTTGACCCCTGCGAACTTCTTAACCTCATCTGCCCACCTAACTTTCTGCCACCCCCTGCTACGCTTTCCTTCTTTCGGAATCCAGTTTGTTACCCTAAGCGACCTTTACCCTTTAAAATTACCGACATCCTATCTGAGCATCTGAAGCATCCGTTGATTTTCTCGCATGTTAACATTACTGCCTACGCTAGCAACATCACCGTCCTGTGCACTTCGTTGTCAAGTCCAGCATTTCGCAACTTGCGATGGACGTTTTCACCATCGCAGCTACCATCCTATAGGGCGGAAGTGGAGGTTCGAGATTCCCAGACACCTTCGTGCTTCCATCTGCGCCTTTTTCCACTCGAATCCCCACGCGGCCACTCTGGTATTCTGAAAATGTATGCTCGACTGCATGTGCATTATTACTAGCATGGCATGTATCGTTTCCTTCGCAAATACATCCGATCGTGCACAGCCTGCCAAAGTAGTGAAAACCCACCTCACGAGTCCGCCGCTCTGTTGCAGTCATTGCCTTACGACCAGCCGCCCTTTTGACCGTGTCGACGTCGATCTCTATGTCCTGCTTCCGAAAACTTCGGCTAACAACGGCTCGGTCATCATCTGCATTTTACTACCTAACATGTTACGTGGAACATGGGCCTTGCAATCTGCCACCGCAAGGTATGCTGCTTCGTTCCTCCTACCTATATTGTTTGGTTCTTCATCACGGCACACCCAAGAATCTACTCAGTAAGCGCGGACGTCTGTTTCTTTCTGACACCAACTAAGCCCACCTTAAGCAGTTCCTCATCATTCAGTGGTGCACCATAACTAATCACCCCCACGAACATATGACTGAGCAATTTAATGGTAGTATTAGTGGCATGCTAGACATGTTATACCGCTCAATCGAACTGAGACCAGGCTTTCGTCACGCACGCCTACTATACAACTACGCAGACCATGATTGGGTTCTCCTCGTTCTTTATACATATAGGGTTCTGAACTTATGTCCCCATTGCTACCTTCTTGTCATACCACCCCACCGATTCAGGGATCACTCTACTGTCTGAAGCACACAGTTATGCTGAGGAATGCCGGCAATTGGTGTGCTCCTTCATCACGGAGAAACAGGCGCACCACAAGCACAGTTGGCACCCTTCAAATCCAACGTCTTCGTGTCCCTCCGGCGCACATGACTGGCCCTGAGTGCCTATCTGCACTCCAGGCATTTCAAGTAAACTCTTATCTCTTTACCACGGACCTTTCCGCATTCTGGAACAATCTTCTCCCGTTAACTACATAGTAGAGCCCCTAGACCCATCTCCAGTCCACCGTTGCCACGGTCGAGAAACTTTACATGTCGACCGCCTCGAGCCCAATTATGATTCGCCCACCATTTTCTTGACATGAGTCATCAGAATGACGTCGTTTTGACCGGGGGTATAGTAATATTCCCGGTCGACAGGAGCTAACGCGAAAAGTCGAAGAGGTCGACGAAGTGGAGCCGAGGTCTCGTTGACTCTGGAGAGTTGGTTCGCACGATATCCAGCCGCTTGGTGCTCAGTCATCGCCTACCGTACTGGTGTTTATATAAACACCTCAATAAGATTCGTTTTTTCGGCTAAACTGGCGCACAGAATACTATGTCTTTACACTCTACAAAAGGATTTCGTAGTCAATTTTCAAGCCGAGAAGCAGGCTGCTCCTTCGCTCCTTTCAATTTCTTTAAATATAAACTTTAAAATTCCACATGAAGCCACTAGGGACTACAAAGCATAGAAGCAGTTTGGGTTTATGACCCTGCTGAATTGCAGCGTCTAAAATAACAATCAATGAAGTGATGCCTCTGTTGATTTCTCCGATTGAACAAATCGAATTAGCTTATCCGTGTCTACTTTGTGAAATTTTATTATCTTGGGAAATGTTTTCTGCAATAGATTTCACAATAAATAAATGCAAACGTACCAAAGAAGGCCACTACACTTGCGCAGCAAATGCCACTTCGCTTTCTCTTCCTCAAGGCTTATTAAAAGAGAACTCCTCTGTGAAAATGGTACTGCTTTTATGTGGCGTTGTGCTGAAACTTCTAGCGGTAATTCGAGGATTATTATTATTGTTATGCCGCGAAAATAAAAATATATGGTAGCCTATGGCCTGTAGGTTGCGAAGTGTGTTTGAAAGAAGCGGTGCCAAGATTATAAAAAATGAACACAACACACATACGCAGCAAAAAGTGCAGGCTCTTAGGTATGTTTCATAACACTGCCTAGAAAAATGTCTCTGTACAGCTTTTATGTTACCAATACGCTCCTGAAACCTAAGCGTTGTTGAATATCATATAAAAGAAGTTGAAGCCGCATCAAAGAAAAGATGCTGTACAGCGGCATCGCTTGTCTGAAGTTCGCTGATTGGCCGACAGCTGTACTGTGTCATAAGACCATGCTTTATGAATGAACACATGGTTACGAGCTATGGAGTGTGCACCAGTAAATAAACCACGTGGCATGGCTGAGTTACCTGTACTGGTCGGCTGGTATTAACTGTTGCATAATCAACGGGGACCATGACGGGAGCAGATATGCAAGCGGGCTTGGCTGTATTGGCAGCTGCGGTTCGTTGTTTTAGGCATCTCAGCAGGTGCGGGTTCTATTTAATTGATTATAATAGAGCGAGAAGCAGCGCCGCGTGTCTACCGCAATAAAACACAGACGAGACGGTTTGCCTGTCCCAACGAGAGCAGTATCGTGATAAAGTATGTATATCTCGACTCTTTATCCACATTGACAACTACCCGACCTACACAACCTCGATTTCAACTGCTGTTCGACTGTATTTTGTTGCTAGCCGAATTCGAAAGAATGGGTGAATTCAGTTTTTATATTTCTGTTCAGCTTATGCCAAAATTCCTATTTCAGGGTTGGCGACCCAGTAATCGTGGTGAGCCTAGCTTATTATTCTACATCTGTCACTACTAATTAACTTAAAGGGCAAAGCGATAGCAGTGCGTTTGCGTCAAATGCGTATGGATGGAAGATAGCGACATGCAATCAAGAGCGACAGGGTTGCTTCACTAGACGCAGTGTGATTGGCTGTGACAGTAGCTAGATTTTCCACACTCGCATGTTAAGAGACACCCACGTATGAAGTTCGCTGAACTTTGTGATGCGGCATTCGGTCTCCCGTACGGAGTGTACGCCCCGAGGTGGTTGCTTCAAGATGCCGGTGTGCACCTTGAGCCTCGGTTGCGGGTCTTACCTTAATATTGGAATCACGGACATCCGACGGGGGCTAAGTGGCAGCTGTATTCTGGTCACGGCCGTTGCCACCAAGGCACCCTCTGATACCCTTCTGCTCTTCCTGCCATAGGCCTCTTCTCAGAGCGCAGCTGTGTACAGTGCCCAAAATGTTTGATTGCATGCAGTTGTCACTTATGTTACCAACTGGCCTTTCTTTTGTGTCATCTCGTTTTCCGATGTGCGCGCCCTTCGCTCTGTTCATGTGCATAGCTAATTGTAGAAAAGCGGGATCACGGCGGATGACCTGTATGCGATGCGGCACCGAATTGTTGTCTGGACTTCAGGTGTTCAGAGGACGCACCTGGTTAACCTCGAAATGCTATTGAGCGCTTAATGCTAAACAGACTGTTTTCTAAAGACACATAAATGTCATTCCTGCGGCGTACATTTGTGTCGAACACATCTATGTGAAAAAGAAAACGCCCTTAGAGGCACAGGCTACAAGCGCAGTAACTTGTCTCTGATTAGTCTATATCTTTTTCACATAAATTTCATTAGCAGGCCTTACTTTCATTCCGTTATCCATCGATTAATGATTGTCTTCCGTTTTCTTATTGGGAGCTATCGCCTTTCTAAAGCGGAGACAGGTGGTCTAATAGCAAGCACTCTGAGATAACACGGCTGACTTCTTATGATAAACCATTCAGGTATGTTGTAAATAGACTTGCTGCTTTTTTCCGTGCTTTTTATGTTTGTAAATGAAGTTAATTCCTGTCCTCCAGTAAAGAGAATGCTTGCGAGTCCGAACTATCAAGACGTCAAGAACCTTGATACTGTCAGCAGCTATTGTTCCCTTTCATCGACGTATGAAGGTAAAGCTCAAACGGCACAGTGGAGACTGGATTGTAACATCTTCATATTCGAGGCATCGGAAGGAACATGACAAGAACAAGTCTGGATATGCATGAAGTAGTTCTTTCTAGAGGAGAAAACGTGAAGCTGCAATGAGAGATCATCGTTGAATGTTTAAAGATCACTGGTGGTCGAGCTCCAAGGATGTCGGAGGCTCATGTCAGCGAGGAGCTGAAGGAGCCGAACGTTTAAAGTTTCAGCGCAAGAACCAGGTGACCAAATCCAGCAAGGTTCAATAAGGGGAGCTGCTGAGGGACAAAGATTTATTCGTCGGCATCTATATTCTGAGGAGTCCATTGTCATCCGGTGTGGAGTGACAGCGTTTTGGTCGATGGAGGATAAATAACTTTGAAGCACGGCTCTTCTTTCTGCTCTATCTACAGAGGTTGACGCGGGGACGGATACTGCTGGAAATGGTCTGGAGCCTATCGCAAAACCTGGTTCATCAGAACCGATGCTAACGAAAGAACAATAATAAGAATATATGACGAAAGCATTGCTTGTAGAAAAAGAGCAGAAGGAACATTTTTAAACTAAAACGTTATTCATTGAATTTGAGCTGGAGAAAATAAGTCTGACAGAAATGTAACTTCATACACTAGCAGATACGCAGCATGGATAGAGGTCTGGCCCAAAGTTGGGCGAATATGCAAATAATTGAAAGCTCTGCTGGCCGCCAGTCAGGAATGATCCCCGCATGTTTCAGAAGTGGCTAAAGATAGAGACCCTTAAAATTTGGTAGCAATTCTCGTGGCCATTGTTATTGAAGTATTTTAGACTGAGAAGATGAGGTCATTTCTACGAGATAATTCGATGGAGGAGTAATATCGTACAACTACCCTAAGGAGAGCGGTTGGTTTAAAAGCTGCTAGCATGACTACGAACGACTACAAGCAATCGTTTATGGTGCCACGCAGTGAACAAGCGGACCCTTCACATCAAGTATCGACCAGGCTCGAGAGTTTCATGTACTATGTGAATAGCCAAAAAGTAGGACTTTTTGAAGTTGGGACATATGATGCTTAAGATAGTTCCAAACAAGTGTCATCGTACGAAGTCAGTACCTTTGTCCTGGAAAATGAGAATGAGAAGTAACTGACGGTTTACGAAATTGCCGGACTAGGGAAGCGTTTGTGGAATGTTAACATGTAGGAAACCGCGGAGCCTTTCGAAGGTTTTGAAACACAGCGGCGAAGTGAGTAGTAATAGGAAACCAAGCCAAATTCCTAAAGCTGGAGTGAAAAATATGCATGGAGGAGTACAGTGTTTGCTTCGCAACAACCATGGCACATATCTATTCACTTCCCAAATGCACAGCAAAGGTACGACGCAACAGCTCCTAAGAAGGAGAGCAGGCAAGTACCCGTGCCGAAACAGTGATGCCTGATAAGCTAGAATCCGAACCGGAAAGGAAGAGTAAATATAATGAATTGGCTACTTCTGACTCTCCTTGCCTGAGTGAGATTCGATATCTTAGAGAACCAGGCAGATGCTTGTAGTTATGATTCAGAGATAGATATTTCATTGTTGTGGGCAGAAATGGTACCCTTATTGTGTCGTGGGTAATGACCAGTAAAATAAAACAAAGGTGCTTTGCTACACATTTTGAATAGACTCAATACATATACATGTCGTAGCACCGAAATGACCAAAAACAGATACAGAAAACCAGCACTTGACAGTACTGTGCGCTCCCACCGCACGGCTACACGAATGTGTAGGTGCGTTGCTCACACCCTAAACGCATTATTGCTACAACAAATCAGAAGGCACAGGTTGCTGAAATAGAGTAAAGAGCTGTTTAAAAGCAAGAGATGAACACTGCCCACTGGTTAGAAGAGGCAAAATAAAGTCTACCTAGGGTGCAAGGATAACAAAACTGCGGAGAGAGTAGCCCCAGGTTCAACAGTTGGTCTGTAACATCTGGCCGAAGATTGGCAAGTGTCATGTGGAGCAGAGAAACGATAATTTATTGCAAGAAGTGCTAGTTTAGATTAGTTTTCGGGGGCTAACATCTGAAAATGACTCAGGCTGTGAGAGACACCATAGTGGAGGGATTGGGAAATTCCGACCACCTGGGGTTCTTTAACGTGCACTGAGATTGCAGAACCAAAGGGTGCCTTGCTTTCCTCCACCTTCATTAAGCGGCCGTGGAGAGATGGAATCGATCCCGCATACTTGTACACAGTAGTAGAGCGCCCTGAAAACTGCACTACCAGGGCGGGGTTCAAGGAGTGTAAAAGCAGCCTTGAGAAGGCTGAAATTGAAAAATTGTGGATTTCTAATAACTTTTTCATGGAGGAAATGTTCATGTTTATCTGAAAAAAAAACGACTAGTGCTTCCAGAATCTCGAAGACGGGAAGTGTATTTCAATATTCTATGACCTTTCTTGCACGAACCAAGAATGGAGGAGTTGCCTTATGCTCCGTCGCCGAGTATGTTTAGATGTCTGATACCCAATACTGCGGTATGTGGATAAGACTTAAATTTTGTGATCTCAAGTGAGGCGTTAAGGCAGGCACAAAATATTCGAGGTTTCTGAGGACATAGCTGGGACGGCTATTGCTTATTCTTGCCACTGAGGTGGGAGGTGGATGCAATGTTGGGCGCCTCGAACCAGTTCTTGTTCAAAACACGAAACGGGGGAAAACCTAACCTTGCAAGGTACCTGTGCGGACAAAAGTAAAAGGAGCAGGCTATTTTCTTGTAAAATTTATCACGCGTTACATAATTGAAACTGGCGGTTGTGGTATTGTCGAGGAACAACGTGGACAAATTGCTGTGCTCGCGTGTGGAATGTGGCGAACACGAGGTCGAAGAAGCGTGTGTGATTCGTGCCGGGCGCCGCTGGCCTGAAGTTGTTCGTCTGGTCAGCTACCCTTTTGTAAATATCTGTAAATTCATCTACTCTCTGTGTGCTTGTATCTGTGCTACAATATTGGTTGGAGGTGCGGGGTAGCCTACAGCAAGCACGGAACTCCGCAGCGGTCTTCGACTTCCCGGCTCTTCAGCTGTACCCAGTGACGGGGCCGTACCATCGGCGTACCTCACCCTGGCTATCATCATTGTCCACCCACGTAATCCAGGAACCTTCAATGGAGTGGACGGTGCTGATGTGGAGCACTGGCTCGCTATGTACGAGCGCGTGAGCGCGCACAGCAGGAGGGACCTGACCATAAAGTTGGCTAGCGTCATTTTCTACTTGACGGGCCCTGCAAGGTTCGAGACCCATGAGGTGGAACTAAACAGTTTGTACCTGTGCAAGCGGAAACTTCCTGACTTCTTTGTTAAGCCAATCGGAAGTCACCTAGTCGCGCAGGAAGAGCTCGCATGCCGGAAACAATCGCCCACTGAAACGTATGTGTCATATATTCAGTATATTTTGACTCTCTGCATGAAAGTTGGCACCGCAATGTCAGGGAGTTATAAAGTTTGTCATGTATTAAAAAGGATAGAAAACGACGCCTTCAACTTGCTCGTGTACAACTGCAGAATTGTTGACGCGACCCTAAAAGATTGGCGCCGGTTTGAACAAGCTAAAAACCGCCGTATTTCATTTCAGTTCACGCGGCTGCTAAACATTGTTGCGACGTCGTCCCGCATGAACTCAACCTCACCTAGCCTGCTGCCAACATCCGACAGCCTAACACAATTTGTGCGCCGGGAGCTAGAAGCAGTGTCTCCCACAATTTCCCAACTATCGGTGCCGGACAGTGCCCCTACGCAATCTCTTATACAGGCTGTTGTCCGGCAAGAATTCGCCAATCTCGGGATCCAACATATATGCTCCATTAGCTCCCCAAATGCTCGCCGTCTGTCCCCGGTACCTGGTTGTAAATATCGGTACTACCCTCGCCGCAGCCGCAACCCAGATGAGGGCGAACTCCTGACAACAGGCCTATCTGCTTTAACTGATCCCGAGTCGGTCACATCTTTCGAGACAGCCGAACTCGTCCACTATCGACCTACCACCGCCACCTGGATTATGTCTATTCTCGCGGCTCTTCAACGCCCTCTGAATAGCAATTCTCACGATATGGCGCTCAGTCTCTGCCCACCAACCGTTCGTCGCCGCCCTACCGCCGCCATCCTCCGTAGCTCCGATCTCGCCGCCCGTCATTTCCTGACCCGTATGCTCAATGTCGTTCCGAAAACATGGCTGCAGCGTCTGGACGTGATGATCCTCTGAAGACCCGAGCTGAAAACCCTCCAATTCTCCAGGCCCGACGGAACATGCTTAACGTCGACGTGGACGGATCACCTTTACAGCTCTGAACGACACGGGAGCGAACGTCTCCGTTATGAATGCCCGTCTCCGTCATCGACTTAAAAAAGTGCTCACTCCTGCCCCCTCAGCTGTTGTACGTCTCGCTGGTGGGGCACTTCTGCTAGCGTTGAAATGTGTGCAGCTCGTGTGCCAATCGCCGGCCGTCATACTTCTGTTCTCTTCATTGTTCTTGAACACTGCTCTCTTGACCTAATCATCGGCCTTGACGTTCTCTCTGAACATTCTGCCCTCATTTATTGTGGCACAAGTGTTGTTCAGCTCGACGTACCTTTTTACGGAGCAGCCGCATATTCAGATATGCACCGCCTATGTACCGTCAATGTTTCCAGCCTGGACCCCGAACCATCACCTATGTATCGTTTTTGTCCGTCCCACCAGTCACCGATGGCCAGTGCATCATTACTCCATCCCTTGATGTACCTCCCGCACGGAACGTTGCCTTTGCGCATGTAGTGGTCACTATGTCTGCCAATCAAGTGTCCCTTCAGGTCCTCAAATTTGCATGTCAAGTTCCGCCGCTTCCCCAAGGCATGTCGTTTGCCACGCTGTGCCCTTTTTCTGAATTCATTGTATCAGCTGTTACAGGTTCTCTACACCACTCGGCGAACCGCCACGTGTCAGACGTCACACCATCTGACGATTACACAAATATGATTGCTCTTGACCTTTTACCAGCACAAACTCACAATCTCAGATGTCTTCTTTCTTCTTTTCTCGACATCATTGACTTCAATAATTGTCCTTTGATTCGGCCTCTCTGGATACGCATCCATAAACACCGGTGACGCCACTCCCATTCGCAGACGTGTGTATAGTGTCCAGTACAGAACGCAACATCATTCAGCTGGAGGTGGACAAGATGATTACTAAGGACATCGTAGAACCCTCGTCGAGCCCATGGGCCTCACCAGTTGTCCTTGTAAAAAGGAAGGATGGCAGTCACCTCAATAGTATCACAAAAAATGACATGTATCCTCTCCCAAGAATCGATGACGCTTTTGATTGCCTTCGCGAAGCCCAATTTTTCTCTTCCATCGACCTCCAATCTGGGTACTGGCAAATTGCTGTCAATGACAAAGACCGTAAAAAAATCGCATTCGTCACACCGGACGGATTATACCGGTTTCAAGTGATGCCGTTCGACCCTCGCAATGCGCCAGCTAAAAGACATAAACACAGCGTGCAGTACGAAAGATGGGACGCATATGCGTTGTGGGATTCTCTACGGGGCTGCGGCTCCGTTCTGAGAACCGAGGCCACACCGCTAGCTCTGACCACAGCCGTGGCCGTGAAGAACGACACACCGAGGCAAACATAGCCAGCGGGCCAAGCTGTTTATTGGGAACGCCCAATGTTCTTCCTCGGTGTCATAGCAGCATCCGCGCGCTACGGCGACGCGGCGTCGTCCCCCTGGTTGAAGTTGCTGTCCGCCGAGAAGAGAGGGGAGGAGGAAGGAGGGGCCGTTCTCTCACACCCCCCCCTCTCCGCCACAGCGCCATGGGAAGGAGGCCAAGAGGGGAAAGATGATGGCTCCCCGAGAGAAAGAGAGATTGGTCGCCGCGTCGTGCGGGAGAGGGAAATGTTGAATTGCCACACCTTCAATAAAATTAGTTGGAGTCAGCGCCCGTCCTGTATATTTCTTCCTGTGTCCATGTCTTATTTAGCGCTGAGTAACTTGTTTTTAAACAATGCTTCACTAACTAGCCAAGCAACGTATTTTGTTGAAGTATAGTCAAGACAACGATAAGTTTGGCATTAGTGAAACGCAGTCAGACCTTCCGCCAGTAACAATGGAAGAGGCGAAAAAAGCCTTAGAAACTATATAGAACGGGACCGCAGATGAGGAGGATCAGGTAACTACAGATTTGGTGAAGGACGGGGGATATCGTGCCAGAAAAACTGGCTACCCTGTATACGCAATGCATGGTGCCATTGATGGTACCGGAATTATGGAAGAACGCAAACATTACATTAATACATTACATTTTTCTTGTTTCGTTAAAAGTATCTATGTATTATGCTCTATTTTGTTCTAAGTTATCTTATTGTGCACTGGTGTGCGGTAACACAACCAATAGCAATTATCTGAAGCTTTTCATTCTGCGAAAAAAGGCACTCCGGGCTATTGATGGTTATCATGGCACTTCACACCTCTATACCACACCTCTATACCATCAACATCCCCTCTATACCAAAAACATATTCTACTTGAAGCTAACCGAGTCTAACATACAGCTTGTTACAACATATCCCTAGCAAAACGCTTTTCTCCGTCTCTCTTAACCGATTTCCTACTAAATACCCTCTCAGGCAACACAGAAACCTCGTCCCAAAAACAAGGACAAATTACGGTAAACAGAAGCTTAATTACCAGATTTCAACTATCCTTAAAAACCCATCCCTATGTTCAATGTTTTATCTCTCTAAACGCAGATTTAAAAGGGACATAAAAAGCAGTTGATACTCTCCGAAGGGCAATAATTGTTCTAGTCTGGTTTTCTATTTGAGAAATGCAAATTTTTATCATGTTATGTTACTCTACAATTTTTTTTTCGTGTTTTGTGTGCCATATGCTGTTGTTTCTATTTGAGTGTATAGTGTACACTGTTTCTTTTTTTAGGTTTTACTCCAGTATTTTTATTTACCACATTTGCTGTAATGCTCCATTATTGTTTGTTTTCCGTATTGCACGCTGCTGTGAACTGTATGGGGAACTGTGACCCCGTCAGGCTTAACCGCCTTTTGTCGCAGGTCCTTCTTTCATTGTTTGAAAGAAAAATTAAGAATATCTGAGTATCTGAATTCATAAAAAAGGAGAGACTAATGAATTGAAAATTGGCAGACCAATCAGCTTATTTTCTGCTACGTGTAAGATAATTACTAAGGTGATTGCCAACAGAATCAGGACAAACTTATACCTCTATCAAGCAAAAGATAAGCAGGTTTTCGGAAACGGCACTCGACTATCGATCATAGCCATACCATCAAACAGGTGATAAAATTGTTGGAATATCACAAGCCCTCATACATTGCACTTTTTGATTATGAAAACGTATTTGACTCAGTAGGTACCTCGGCAGTATTCCGGCATGCGAAATCAGGGTGTAGACGAGTCATATATGAAAGTACTGGAAGATATCTGTAGTAGCTGCAAGCAAGTTGAGAGCTGGGGACAACCAACAACATGTTGGAAATAAATGATGATGATGATTAACTATAGATATACATAAAGAACCAAACAAAATTGCATCAAGAGATGTGTTAGGCAAAGGGTGAAAATCTTCCTGGTACTATCCAGTGATTGCTTACAGCAAGTATTCAGATTTGGAATATGAGCAGTTAGGAATAAGGGTTGAGGAGAATACCACAGTATACTGCGATTCGCTGATGACATTGTCTTGACGACTAACTCAGCGGATGGATTACCTAAACATGAGAAGAAGAAATATAGGCTTGAAAATTATTATTCAGAAGACAAAGGCAATGCTCAACAGCCGTGAGAAGGGGCAGCAGTTTACAATAGTTAGTGAAGCACTGTAACTGCTTGTTCAATACGTCTATTTAGGACAGGTACCAACTGCAGATTCTGACAGTGAAAGAGATATAACTAGGAGAATAAGAATGGGATGGAGCACATTTGGCAAGCACTCGCTGAATATTACTAGCAGGTTACGGGTAGCTCTCAAGAGGAAAATATACAACAGTTGCATCTTACCTGTACAAACGTATGGGCTGAAGCTTGGAGGTTAAAAAGAGGGTTCTACTTATGTTGAGGACAACAAAGAGGTCTATGGAGCGAAAAATGGTAGGGGTAACATTAAGCGACAGGAAACTGGCAGAGTGTCTCAGAGATATATCTCGAGTTTATTACATTCTAGTGAAACTAAAGATGAACTCGGAATAGGCAGAATATGTGGGGCGCAGAAAGGATAGCAGATGGTCGCTTAGGGTAGCAAATTGCATTCCAAAGGAAGGAAAGCATATGAGGGGGCGGCTGAACTTTAGGGGGCGGATGAGGTCAAGAAGTTCGCAGAGGTCAAGCGAAAGCCGCTACAACAATACCACAACGGGGTTAATGTGGAGGCCTATTGGGTAGGCACTTGCTGTGCACTGAGTATAGTTCGGTTGATGATGATGATAACATCACTTGCCTTCACGGAAGACACCAAAGAACCCCACAGTGTCTATTTCTCTTAAACGTTTTGACCATTGTGTCCATTCGTTTAGAATAAAACATCTGGCCTCACAATTCCTAGTACTATACACTTTTGAAGGAAGCCGTCTTTCCGGAAACTGATTGTTGCTAACCTAATTCTGCTGTTTTGCCTAGATTACAAAATTTCTACTGAACTTTGCCCCTTTGCATACGCACTTCTGCGTGGATGTACGAAGGTAGAAAGGCCTTCTCGGTAATATGGGTTGTGTGCGTAATTTGGCAAGTGGTATGTGTGCGCGGACTTGGCTACATGGCCACTCTACGCGCCAATAATGCCAACCAGGGTGTTCATGAATTCGTCTATCACTTGGATCTCCCCAAGCAACGCGTGCTATAAAATATTGGTAGCTGTAATTCGCACGATAAATAGTTTTTCTTCCATTCCTTCTTCCCTCCTGTGTAATAGCAAGCCAATGCCGGTTTACCTCTGCACCTTTGCTGCCAATAAATTACTTCATTACTTACTTTTTCTTGTCATGTTACCAGTTTTCCTTCATGAAATATTTCATCATTGGCCTCATCACAAACCTTTACAATACAAGGCATTTTCTCTCATCAGCTCTAAAAACCAGTCCTGCGCCATCTACATTCATCTAATCCCTGTTAACGTCCTCATCTACTCTTCTACTCACTCGTCAAAGTTTCGTTCGCTTCGTTAGCTTGTTTTCCCATAAAATTATTTATTGCAAGTGCAATAAATAGGAATCCCAACGGCTTCATATATGATGTCCGTCCTGTCCTACTGCGAGTGGAGTTCAATTTTATGATATGTAGAAATTCAAAATATGCATGAACTTCTTGCTATATACAAGTATGAACCGTCCTAAACACATCAATCCGGATGGTGGCCATGAAATGTCAGCATCAGATTGCAGACTGCATCTATCGCTAAACACTACTAAATAGTTTGCATACATACGTGAGATAGGCAAGCACTTGACGCTGCGTACATCTCGAAAATGTTAGCTTTTTGTTCCCTGTGTGTACTGGCGACATTACTGAGTCACCTTGCCCAGCACATGTGGCTCCTCCAGGGCTGTTTTTAAGATAGTCTGGAGCTTTTTCGCCATCATGGGCAGATCCCAGCCTGAAATTGAAATTTACAATAACAGTTTTGGCACACTAGAAATAAATATTTAGGTGCATCATAAAACGTTGCTACTTCTGTCTAATACCCTCATCATAGCATTCTTAGCGGCTTGATGGCATCATTTTGAAGTCCTATATTGGGTCTTCTTCTGAAACAATTATTGAATTTTATAAGACGCACACAGCATCGGAATGTCAGCCGCTATAATGGCTGCACATATTCATTCGTATACTAACAGGGCACGCTTTGAATGGGCGAAAGGCTTAAACCGAACTTGTCTCGTCCTTTACCAAAAGCTTTGGTCGTACTGTGAACATATTCAACGTCATTAAACAAAAATTCACTGAGCTTCACGCTATCGTGCGGGATGATAGTAGGCGTTCGAATACCATTAATAAATATTATTGCGTGTCAGAAGCATCATTTTATTCTGTAACTCTTTCCGAAAACAAACGATTATTTTAGCCTTCACGGCCTCTTTACGCGCTGCTTCACATGCGTCATTTTGACTTGTTTTGGTGCGATTATTATAGCTCTACCACCCTTAAGATGGTTATTAGCGCGTAAGCATTGTATGGCTATGTAGGCGG
Organism: Amblyomma maculatum; assembly: GCA_023969395.1. Lineage (NCBI taxonomy): Eukaryota > Metazoa > Arthropoda > Arachnida > Ixodida > Ixodidae > Amblyomma > Amblyomma maculatum. The sequence goes on from JAJIZL010026013.1 coordinate 43,706, forward strand.
CTTTTGCATGGGCGTGATATTATCGGAGCTGCGAAACGAGAACTAGATGGTATATCAAAAAAAGAATGACTCCTTCAGACAGATTGTAAAGAACAGGTGGGCAAGTGACGAATTAGTTGATTTGGGTTTAACAGATAATTGATGTGAACCATATAAATGAGTATATTGAAGTCAAGATGGTTGGCAGCGAACTTCCGGTTACACTTTCACCTTTCGGCCACGTGTCTCAGCCAGAAGTGTGAAATCCTGAGCGCTGCCGCACACAGTATGTCGTGCGCCACTTGTCGAACACAACCAGTGTTCCATCGAACGCATCAATGCTCACCGGCGATTAAAAATTGGTTTACAGAAAAGGAAATGCCCAGCATCTGTCACTCGCGGTACCCCGCCCGCATCTCGCGGACAACACAGCAATACATAGGCTTACGCATTTCTCCAGTGAAGATTCTCCGATGATCTCGGAAAGTTTGAGCAAACCAGTGTATAACTCTGCTTCCATATAAATTGGGTAAATTAAATGAAACGATTGTCCCAGCTTAGAATTGTTTTTTTCCGAAGATGGTTAAACTTTTCCTTCAGGATATAAGCGAGTGGCTAAAACTTAATCTATGAAATTTACCGTGACATCTGCTCTGCCTGTGAACAAAGCTGCTTCACTGTGTTATCCAAAACAGTTTGTGAGCACCACATCAGCAGAAAGCATAGCGAGCGTTCGAGAGGTGGCACGACGGACCAGGAAGGATTTAAGCATTTCACTTCACATTTATTCCATGCCGGAGATGGACGGATAGATTTGTTAGTCACGCGACTCACAAAGCTTACTTAATTTTCATACAAAACGAAATTGTCAAGCCCACCAGCAACAGCATGGCGCAGAATGATGAAGCGGTAATGGCCCCACTGGTTGCAACCGCTACCTAATGGTGATCAGGTCCGGCAGTGGAGGCAGGCATTTGGCGAATCCTAACTCTCTCCCAATCTAACGAGCTGGTACGAGCTCTCGGTCTAGGCACAGGCCAGTCGATTCAAATCAAAAACAGCCAAAGCAAGCCATAACTGTCATCAAGCGCCAGTCTCCGCTACCTACGCTCGGGACACTAGCATTCAAAATAATATACCGTTTCGGTCTATACTTCGCTCTCCCCAAACATAATGGAAGGCACACAATGCCCCTCATTACCTCCACGCTGAAACTTACAGTTCACGCAGTGAGAACTCAAAACAATATGCGTATCCCCCCCCCCCCCCCCCCCCCCCGAGCAGCTCGTCCACCTATGTGCCCACTGGGAGCATAGACTGCTTTACGGACAATGTCATACGAAGAATCGTTTACAACGCAACCTATGATCATGCCCCAGAAGAAACTGCACGGAAATAAAAATATTCAATCAGAGCAGATCATCTCCGACGAACATCAACCCATATGCACTAAACTGCCTTCTCGTCATTTTCATAAATACCAGGAACGTCCCAAGGCAACATCGGCTCTATTGACCACTATATCGTTTTCACAAATTTCTGGCCGAAGTGGAAACATATTTCAACTGCTGTCTGCACCAAGACGAGAGAGAACGGTGCCAGAAATGTGCTGAAACACATGCTGAGCTTCCTGAATGTTCACTGAAGAGGATTCTCTGCATTGGCCGCATGATAAAAATATAGAATTTTATAGGCATTAAGAGAAAGGAATGCATTCAACAGCGGAAGACGGCGCCCGTCTTGTGCTTGCTTGTATTCCTTTGTCCTCGTTTTTGCGGTGTTCTTTCGCCATTATAACATCACATAGGGTCCAGTGAAAGCACCGAACGGTGCACTCACGGTCCTGAATGCAATTGGTCCATGCCCCGTACTGCTGACGCAGCCGGCGAAAAAACATCTCGGCAATCCCGGAACAAGCATCGGACAATTTCAACTAACATTATCCGCCGGATCGACAAACAACCAGGAAGTGCTCGCTGTCCTTCTCGCCCCTTAACAAAACAGCCTGCAAAAGACAAAATGTTAGCTGGCGCCTCCGATGTCTCCAAAGTTTATAAAGATAAGCGACTTAAGATGTAGAAACAGAGAGAAAACAAAAATTGTCAACGGAAGAATCGAATAAAAAATCCCAACAACCATATTGCTAAGCAGACTCAAAGCTAATTCACTGGCTATCTGCCAAAGCGGTAAGGCTAGTCCCTCCTCCCCTCCCGGTTTGCCTCATCCTCCCTCCCCAAAAAGCCAGCAAAACACAATTTGCCACTAAAACTCGTATATCAACCGAACAAAATCCACCTCTTTACGACTTTCGTACAGAGTTATTATTCCTCAAACCCTAACCTGGTCGCCCCTAGCTTTAGTTGAAAACAAGCTTGGTGACAATTCGTATGTGTGACTGGCAGCTGAGTGCATGCATTGACATCTGTAGTACAGGAGTATATAGCGATGCTTAATCATCAGATGCAGCAGCAGCACCCCCCCCCCCCCCCAAAATGAAACTGCTCTAAAAAGCTACTCTCCACTAAAGATTCTGAACTCCTTTGACCCGCATCCCAACACCAGGATGGCATGCTATCTACAGGACATTGAGCTGTGGCAGTTCAACTACACAGTTTCGCTGCAGGCGTAGTAATTTGAAGCTGTATATTGACTATATTCAGGCTTACGAAACACTAACGATCATCACACTAAGGAAAACAAACAGCCAGGTGAAACTCCTAATTTCAATCCTCTTACGCCCACAAATTTTCCTCTGTACAAAGTGGTGACACTATTCACTGGAACTACAGGATTCTGGTCAGAACATGACAATACAACATCGACCGCCTTTAATGGAACAATGTCTCAAAGATTCATTAAAAATATGTGCAGCTCCCTAAAAGAAAAACTGCTCCGCCAATAGCGGTCGTGAAAGAAGCTTTTCGATCAGCGTAACTATCGTTTGACAGTAGTCGATGCTTCAATACCCGTGCTATCAGCTGGGGATACCAAAGTATACGTAAGGCGTCCGATTATGGACACGTTGCCAATAGGAGGCCGTAGGCGTGGTAAATAACACGCAACAGTACACGCGGCACGGAAACTATAAAGAACACCTACCTTCTCCAGTATAACACTTGCAAATAACATCACACATATCCAATGGACAAATGCACAAACCTCTCCAGGTAGATGCCACTAATTCAGACCTCTAGCTCAATTTACTACATGACCCGCGGTGTCTACAAAAACTCCATATCACCAACTGTATCTTTCGCGGTCTTCGTGCTGCGGCCCCACAAAAATAGAATATATTAAAGCTCGTTTGCTAGCCTCAACAAGATTTGAACACGGTCATGCTAGAAATACGGTGCACAGAAACCTCGGCGGTACCAGATAGCCGCCAACCCCTCATGTGAGAAGCTCGCTCAAGCTTACACTCCTATCGACTTCTTAAAAGCAAATACAGCGTCACCCTGAAAATATGCATCTCTGCGCTCATATGAGACAGACACAAGCGCGCCACAGCTCAGTCAAAACAGTTGGCTCAAGCACGCTAGCGCCTTGCCAGAAACCCAGAAATTAAGCACGCATGACGATTTACATAATGCGTCCTAATACTCGATAACACCAAAAATGTATATAACAACGGGACTCGTCTTATCAGTGGCCTAGTCATGGAGAGAGACACAATGACCTAATCCCTAAGCGATACATGTCAGACAACAACATCAGACACCCTTACCGCAGTCGCTAGATCATCAAAAGGTCGAACAAGACTGAGATATCAAAAAGTGGGAAATCACAGTAGCCACGCTCCAACTCTGCCCCACGTCAGCTCCAGGAGCCGATGATATCACGAATACAATACCTAGAAACCTTGATGAAAACTCTATTCAGGAAATAATGGACATCTTTACCAGCACAGGCAAGACGGCACACGGCCCTTAAAGTAGACAAGTGCCCTGGTCACTTTTGTTCCTAAACCAGGCAAACAGCTTACCCTATCGAACCTTAAATCCCTCTCACTTAAATCGTGTATTGGCAAACGTTTCAAAACACGTTCTTCTTGTTTAACTATCTTCTGACATGCAAACGCGCGTAATTTGTCTCACGCATTGCTGGGATTCGACTGCCACCTATGCACCCAAAATGCAAGCTAAATAATTGAAGACATTCCTCCCCGAAGTCGCAAACGCACTAGGTCATTGCTTGCTCAAAGCTTGCAGAGCGCTTTTGATAATGTCTATCGCTTCAGTATACTGGGTGTATTTCCCTTCCTGGGTGTGAAGAGAACTTGCGTTTATATATTAGCATCTCTTCAGCATCGCATAGCAAAAATTCAGTTCGGCCCAGTGAAATGACCCTTGTTATTAGAGTTACCCACAGGAATCAAATTATCATCTTTCTAAATCAACATAGTTCTTATTTCAATGCAAATAACTGTCATACATACATAACAACCTCTCCCATTCTCTCTTCCAGATAATATCACCCTGTAGATAGCCACTGAGAATGTCAGCAGCACGGAAGAAAGCCTTCAGGAAGGGGTGCACGAGGTGTTGAGATGCGTGGCCTCCAGACACCTTGCATGTTTATCCACCAAGTTCAAATTCATTATACTATACTCATAGCCGCAGAACCAAAGCAATGTCCCTATGATCATCATCAATGATGGACCGCTATTCACAGACGTTCACAAGGTTCGAATAACGGGCATGATGATGCAGGCGACAGCCTTAACCCTGCCGGGGTGGCGCAGTGGTTATGGCGCTCAACTACTGTTCCGAAGCACGTGGAACAGTGCCCGGCCTGGGCGGCCGCTTTTCGATGTAGGCGAAAAGCAAGGCGCCCGTGTGCTGTGCGATGTCAGTGCACGTTATAGAAGCAGAGGTGGTCGAAATTTCCGGAGTCCTCCACTACGGCGTCTTTTCATAGCCTGAGTTGCTTTGGGACGTTAAACCCCACAAAACAAACCAAACGAAACTCTTCAGACTTACCACCACTATGCTTCAGATGTCCGCCTGATCATTCGTATAACCACCACCGTGACATGAGCGAGCACGACCGCACGCGCCTAGTATAGGCTTTTATCATAAGCCACATGCTGGGCTCCCTGCTATACTTGTGCGATATGCGCGGTATGCAGCCGCTTCGAACACATTTCATGCTTGGGATATTGCCGACACATCCGTAAAGGTTGAAGAGTCGACTATAGTCATTGCTATAGTATCTTTCACTTCCACCCTTATCCTCACGAATTCAGAACCGGTCCTACAAACTTCGTCCTAGGCCCGCTACATGCTGCTTCGCACGAAGTCATAAACACTACTCACTATGAATCACCCCCCGGTCATAGAACTATTTTGGATACCGGCCAATTCAGGTAACTTCGGTTATGCTCGAGCACACTTCGACTGAGCGACAATGCCGACGAACAGGCAGCGCCAGAGATTGGCGAGTACGTACAATGTCATTACACTACAATACCGCTCTGAGAGATTTCACAACCCTTTACCTCACCCCTCCTAAACAGAACAACAAAAAATAACAGACACCTGTAAGGGGCCGACGGGCACAAGAGATTAGCGCGGGCTCCGATGGAATGCTGTGGCGAACGCCTATTAATGGCACTGCACTCTCGATAACAGGTGGGTCGTGAGAGGATCGCTGTGTTCCTTTCTTTCCTTTTCTTTTTTTTTGTACACCGGGTTGAGCTCTCTGTCTCGACGTCAGGTAAGACGCTCATTCGATGCAAGCGCCCAATGGAAGGACGTGACCCTCGGGGTTTTGCCTTTCCTTTTTTTCATAAGAGAGAGGGTTTAGTCATCTTAAAGTTGAAGGGGGCGCTGGACGTCGGAATGAACCAATCAATGTTGGTTGTGATTGGTCGTTGCGGAAATCAGGGCTGGACCTAAGGGGCTTAAAACCACGGTTTGATTTGCGGACTAGGTTTTCATGCTCGGCATCGTCGGCTATGCCGAGACGGGAATATTTCCCTTTTAGCCGGTTCCAGTCTGTATCTCTGCTGTAAATGTTGTAAATATTTGCTCTGTCTATAAAATTCAGTTTTCTTCTCGTCAACTCCTGCCCTCAAGTCTTCGCTCATACCATCTCCGGCGGGGTGTCTCTGGCGCAAGGAACTTCAACTGCAATTAACATCTAAAGGCGCAGATTTACCTTCCCCGCACAGCTAGCACTTTCCTTCTAGTGTACTCACCATCCCGAATATTTCATTTGCGGCCCGCATTCGAACATACGTTCGTAACACCAGAGATTCAGCCTGCCGACCAATGCGGCCTCACGGAAAAGGAAGGTTGAGAGATTGTGGTCTCAATCTCAAAATCGGCGTATCAAACGAGCCTGGTCTACTCTTTGTCTTCAAATACTGCCTGCCGACCACCAGCCGTGCACGGCAGCCAGCCCAGCATTTGCTACTAATCATTAATGGCTCCACAAATAAAGATTTTCATCACCATACCAAAAACTGTCAAGCATAGCTGAAACACAGTCTCCAACAAATACCGAGGACGGACAGTGTGTACGGCGACCTATGAGGGGCGTAGGGGATGCGATGTCCGTTTTCTTACGGCGCAAATCAGTACCCACTGAGACTTTTGAGATATGCAGCGGTTTTCTAATAGGCTATAGCTTCACTGGCCTTGTCACGGTCGGTATCTCGAAAGCGCGATTTGTTCACGATTTGTTCAGCCTAGTCGAAAACGTTTTGCCTTGTTCTGCCTCTTCACATTCAAGACCAGAAGCAACAGAATGTCACTGGCCACAGTTGCTTCCGTTTCCGCCGTGCGCGCCGCCACCGCCGCTCGAATCCGCCTTTTGCGCGAGGATGTGACGCCATCATGCGGGAGCGGGCGGGGAACACATTGAGCGGCAGTGTAGCAGACAACACGAAAGCGCACCATACGAAATGGCCACGCCAACACTGGTAGGAAGCGAAAGCTTCCCCCCTTTTTTGGCCTCGGAGTGGAAAGTAGTGACAGTGATTGCAGCATATCATGTTCACGCAGTATGGGGGAAGGTAGAGCGTTTTCACAATCCACTCATAACGCACGTACGCATATACTGTCTTCGTATTGTAAGAGCGTGTAGCGCGGGCAGTGTTCGACGTGACAGAATGAGAAGCTCTCAGCCTGCAGGTTTTCGGCAGACAGGAGAGCGTGGGGGCAGAGAGAGAGAGAAAGGGATCTCAAAGGGCAAAGCAGCCAGGGGTTTGTTGATGCTGCAGAGCTAGATGGAATCGTCTCCTGTGACTTTGAGCGGCGCATATGCGCGGGGTGTCTTGAGTTACCGAGCACAATGCGGTCACCGCGGCGCCGGCATGGTGCAATGGGTGTCGCTTCCTCCTCGCGCCATCTACAACCGTGCAGCTATAGGATTTCATCCACGAAGATCGGCAGAGAGTCACATATACACACCCCGTGAAAAGGGCATTGTCCTGGCCGGAATGCACACCTGCAGGAAACACGCTGCATTTTTCTGGCAATGGATGATTCAGAGCTGTAGCCGGTTTCTGGCCTCAGGAGTCAGAACGGATGTGGTCGCAGTGATGAAAAGGTTCTCGGTGCGCACAGAATGGTCATTCTGTTGTGAAAGGATCTCCAACGTTCATTTCTGCCTCCGCCGAGATTTCTGCGGAATCAACTTGGTGACACATGTGAATCTCCTACATATCGGATGCGTATCTCGGTCAGGAACCAACCCTGTTCAACGTCCAGAGCGATCCACTCTGCAAGTGAACGAGCATGAACCCTAAAGGAGACTCATTTATTGGGCCGGGCGGTTTCCTTGCCGTTGAAAATGGTTGGACGAAGACGACGATTATCAAGCTCCCTAACGAAGTGCATCTGATTGCGTACATTAAAGGAACAAAGTCCGGATGCTTTGGCGTGCCCGAAGGCGAGCCTTTAATTAAAAAAAAATACTGTGCGTCGTGCAAGTGTCAAGTGCGTGATATGCTCCGAGCGGCAAAAACACAGATACTACAGATGCATCTAAGCGAAATAGGCACGATGAAAAGTACCTACTTGAGTTTTCACCCAGGCTGTAGCACACCAGTGATAGCTGCAATGAAGATTTCTTCGGTGCGTGATTGCTTCAAGTCACCGGGGCCTGAAGGCGATGTATTTTGTCCCTTCTTATCTTTATGTGCGAAAGGGCTAGGTAGCTTAGATATCACAGGCGGCTGTGTGCGCTAGGCCGTAATATTTAGCATGTTTTATCGTGACTGTCACCTCACTAACAAGAAAAATAAATACGGCGTTTTAATGCACTGTCGATCGCGAGCCTCATGACCAGCTCAACCACTCGGCTCGCTAACGGCGGTGCATCACAACAAACACCCTTTTTTCCTTCTTTTTAGTCCGGCGGCAGTCGCGATAAAACATGCTAAATATTACGGTCTAGCGCACACAGCCACCTGTGATATGTGCGCTACCCGGCCCCTTCGCACATAAATAAAACAAACGACAAAATACATCGCCATCAGACGCGCCGATCAAATGCTCATTGCGGCTATCACTGGTGGGTTACAGGCTTGGTGCAAACTCCGGTAGATACTTTTCATCATGCACATTTCCTTTAGATGCATACAAGTGTTTTTCGCACGAGCACGCAGTCGGCTGCCAAGGTCGCCCATTCACGTCTTGGTTGCCCTAATGCAAGCTTGACGCCGTTGCAGGTCGCCGAAGGAAAGCTAACAAAACGCGTCTTGCCTCCAGAGTGGCAGCCATAAGCGGCACAGGTGGTTGGCATCGTTTTACCGAGGCTGTGAACGTGACCTCCAGCCCCCGTGCGTTGGCTATGAGTGCGGCGACGAGAAGCGCCGTCGACGCCGCTCAGTGTGTTTTCATCAGTCGCCGCTGGGGCTTCGCGCATGCGCAGAGAACTCGAGCAAAAGGCGGATTGGCGCCCACTAGCTGTGGGCACATGAATGTACAGCTGAAATTAAGGAGACGCTTGGGGCACGGCATAACAGTTCTCATTGAAGCTGCCTATTGCGTGCAAAGACATACCGTGGCGCCACCTCTTGGAAGCGCCCGCGTGACGAACTAAGTTGTATAACGCGCGTTGAACTGCTGCTGTAGGACGGTTTCATTTCATTTCATTTTTTAATACTGTCAGCCACCATAAGGGGCTGTAACAGGAGTGGAAAATACAAAACAAAAAATGAGCAATATAGAAGACGATGAAAATCAATAGTCAATCAAAAATTGTCTCTGAATACACACACAAACAAAACAAAAATGAATTACACAGAAATCAGAACAACAGCCATCCACACAACAGCAATAGAACCTCATCACCCTGTGGTAGAGCCATAGATGAAATTTTCTAAATGGCGTACAAATTCAGATAATGATGATGATCGAACAGCAGAATCTGGAAGAGAGTTCCAGTCCTTACAAGTTTGCAGGAAGTAACTAAACTTGAAGCAATTATTTTTGTCCTAGAGATTAGCTGCGCGTTAGTATTACGTTCTTTTATTATTCATATACACCTCGGCCTAGGCCTCTATAACTTATTTTGAGGTATTAGACTCACTTATTCGGCAAAAAATCACCTCACGAATAAGAGTCACTGAAGTTGGCAAGGTTTGACGACGACGAGTATCGGCGGCAGCATTGCGGTTTCTCTTAAAATAAAAAAAGAACTGAAGCTGCTGCACAACCCAACCAGATTTAAGTGGTAACTCAGCAGGTAAGGTAATTCATCCGCAAGAGCAGCGGAGATGTCAGGTAGCCGACAGATGCTGAGCGTCTTCGAGTAACGCCGGCGGAAGCGGCAGTTCGTCTTCTCTCTTGAACGTAGTGAAGCAGACAGTATTACTGTGGAAAACACGTAGATTAATTTGCATAGCAAGTGTGAAACAGTGAGTTTCACGCAGCGAATTATTGCGCCTTGGCTACTTCATTGGTCTCCTGCTTCAAGCGGATATTTCCCCGAACACAATATTTTTTTCGGGCATACCTCAACATAATGCAGAATGCATGCAATGGTCTATCTTTCGTTTATTCAGTACTCTGTCATTTGAAATCACTACCGCACTGGAGATACTGCAAGAGACAACTCATCATGCATACCGCTGCCCGTGACGGCAGAACCTTCTAGTTCCTTTCAGTGAAACTTCCGGGTCAACGCCTTCATTCTGGAGAATTTGAGGCCTCCTAGCTTTCGTACGATCCTTCGTTTTTCTGGGAGAGTACTGCTCCGTGAAGAATCCTGCATCGTTTCTATCTTTCGAGCTATACGATCATTAGCTTCACATGTGATAAGCTCAAATTAAAATGCGCGCTCCGTTCCTCCTGCTGCTCACCAATCTATTTAAAAGCACCAACTCTGTGGATGAAATCGTGCTGCCTGAAATGTGTATTGCACACATTAGAACGACCACTCGCTCCTTTCTCCATTCAAAGCTTGATTAATGAAGATTATGTGAGCTCATTTTTCGGGTAGTAATATGAGCTTACGAAGAGTTCCGTCGCTTACGCCCGGGTAGAGAGCAGTAATGGACCGTAGCAACAGCTTAAACTTCAGTAGCCTCAGCAACCATGCAAGAGCAAAAATCGCAATGATGACACTCGACAACCAAAACTGCAGAAATAAACGCGACTGTTACATTTTAAAACGCAAAATTCAATCAAGCATCAGCTCCAGCAGCAGTAAGAGGAGTCACGTGATCGCACTTGCTACCCTAGATTGACACTAGCGCCGTTCGCTTCAGTTGTGGCGCTAGCGCCGAATACTTCGGTTACAGGGCGAGAAGTGGAAGAAAGGAAGTGCGCTGGGCTGTCTATGTCGAAGAAATTCCGTGAGCAATGCGTTGATAGTGATAAGCTGAGTTTGACCATCCTATGGATATTGTGCGGGTCGCTAATGGTTGCAGTAGAGACGAGAGGCAGCTCGCTCCAAGCAGGAGGATACAACGGAAAAAGAACGTCATAAGCAAGTATACCAAAGCTTTCTCGGTAGAACCGGGCATAGCCTATCTATGTCGCAGTAAATATTTTTATTGACCAATTTTAAAATAGGTGTAGGTGTTCACCAATAACTCAGACAGACAGTCATCCTTCCTTCCCCAAAATCCTAAACTAACAAAATTATATAAGAATCGCGGTATGTAATTGCTATGTTAAAGGCGCTGCTATGTCTAATCTTAAGGGAAATCCTGAGAACGATTAAGAGATCTTGAAGCACCTGTGCCAGTCAACAGCAATGCGGCATTCAGTTGTTTTCAAAGCAGCAGCCACCGTTCACGCTGCTGCAACCATGCAGCGAATGCAACGAAACTCAGTTGTAATAAACCATGTTATTTTTCTGTACAGCGATAGAGTCATGTCATGCAAGCCCCATCCTCATGGCTATTGATATGCTACGTAAATTATAGCAGTATAATATTAAACAAAAAAATGCGTTAAAAACCTCAAAATTAAGATAAAGCGACAAAGTAGTTTCTTCTGCAATAAATAAGGGTTAGTATGCAAGTGTACGCTGGTACCTCGACAGTAGCCATGCTACAGGTACCGTCACTTTCTGGTATGTAATAAGGCATCTCCAAAACCAGGCGCCTTAACACAGGTGATATAAACCGGCACATATTGCACCAGTTAAGGCTCGGTGCCTTCCCAGTACGAAAGCCCCTCATGCTGTGTGTACATAACAGGCAGCCGTCGCATCCCGACCACGCATGTGGTGACAAAGAGCTTAAGCGCTTCCCTAAAAAGGAGATGGTCACCTTGTCCTTATGAAGTGCGGTACCGACTCCTAAAACCTGTAAGGCACAATGATGGCAGGCACTAATGCGAAAGTGTAAGGAGGTTTGGACAGTGGGAATAGTACTGCTAAGCTCAAAAGAGACGAGACACGCTCTTTCCAGCACAGCAAGTCAAACTTACTATCTTCCGTATGTCTTGCCTCGGCAGACTAATTGAGCGGACGATTACTGCGTGAGCATGACGTTCTATCGCAGATGCAGCTGCGATTCTTGTGAAATTCAGTACCCAGGCTGGGCACACAAAAATAAAGCCCGAAGCTGTCGAGCGTCCTATACGATGGCAGCCACATCGATCCCAGCTTAATATCAAAATGCCGATAGCTCGAACATTCTGAACAGTGCGATTCTTGACTAACTGGTCGGACGATAAGCAAATGTGTGGCAAATTACTGCGTCAGCAGGACGTTCTATCGCAGATGCAATTGCGGTTCATGAGAAACTCAGTAACCAGGCTGGGCACATAAAAGTATAGCAGGAAGCTGTCGAAAGTCCTATTCGATGGCAGCCACATCGATCCCAGCCTAATATGCAAATGCCGGTAGCTTAAGCACTCTAAACAGTGCGATTCTTGACGAATTGGTCGGACGATAAGCAAATGTGTGGCAAATTACCAGGACGTCCTATCGCAGATGCAGCTGCAATTCATGCGAAACTCAGTAACCAGGCTGGGCACATAAATGTATAGCAGGAAGCTGTCGAAAGTCCTATTCGATGACAGCCACATCGATCCCAGCCTAATATCCAAATGCCGGTAGCTTCAGCCTTCTGAACAATGCGATTCTTGACTAAGTGGTCGGAAAATAAGAAAATGTGTGGCAAATTACTGTGTCAGCAGGACGTTCTATCGCAGATGCAGTTGCGATTCATGAGAAACTCAATAACCAGGCTGGGAACATAAAAGTATATCAGGAATCAGTCCTATTCGATGGCAGTCACATCAATCCCAGCCTAATATCCAAATGCCGGTAGCTTCAGCATTCTGAACAGTGCGATTCTTGACTAATTGGTCGGACGATAAGCAAATGTGTGGCAAACTACTGCGTCAGCATGACGTTCTATCGCAGATGTAGTTGCGCTTCATCAGAAACTCAGTAACCAGGCGGGGCATATATATATATATATATATATTGTGAGCCTTCCGTGGATGTTCTTTAATTTATTCATTCCATGATCTTCCTCTTTCATTTGTACATACCATCATCATCGTCCCGCTGCGCCGGCTCAGGCGCGCGCCTGGGCTTTGTCATCGGAGTAAAACGCCAGACACGGCATCCCTTGCTTTGCCGTCTCGACCTTGCCGTCTCCACCTGGCCTTCTTCCACAAGTGGTGGAGGTAGGACTTAATCCCCTTGCTGTTTTGTGCCCTGCCTCTCGCTGGAGCTACGTTCCGGTCGCTGTTTACCGCCTGCCACCATCGTTATGACTACCGAGAGTACCCACGAATCCGCAGCACCCTCTACCTCGGCTGCACCACCCCCTCCGACTGTGCCCACACGACAACGCGACCCGCCGCTGTTCGCTGGTCGTCGCGATGAAGACGTCGATGACTGGCTGGACACCTATGAACGCTGCAGTAACTACAACCGGTGGGACGATGCTCTAAAATTTCTGAATGTTTCTTTCTACCTCATTGAGGTCGCCAGAACCTGGTTTATTAACCGCGAACCCCACACCACTAACTGGAACACGTCCAAGCAGCAGTTCCGCCAATATTTGGCGGACCCAGCAGTTCGGACAGAGGTCGCGAAGAATAAGCTCGCCTCTCGCCTCCAAGGTCCCGATGAGTCGTACGCGTCTTACATAGAGGCCATACTTGCACTTTGCCGGCGTATTATTCCCACCATGCCGGAACCTGAATGCGTACGCCATATCTTGAAAGGAATTAATTCAGTGGCATATAACACCCTGATTGCCCAGAATCCTTCTACCGTTGACGCCATTATTGCGACCTGCCAACGTATCGACCAGCTGCACTCCTCCCGATTGCAGCCCGGCATTGCTACTGGCCCGACCTCTGCTTACATGGATCTGCGGGCACTGATTCGAGCCATCATCCGGGAGGAGCTCCAAGCCCTCAAGCCTGTCTGTCAACACGGGTGCGATCATTCTTCGGTACCTTCTAATGACGCCGGTCTCCGCAACATCATTAAAGATGAGCTGGCAACCTATGGTGTCCGACCCTCCTGCAACCCGCCCAGCATCGACTTACGCAAACGTCGCAGCATCACCCCCTCCTTTTGTTCCGCCGCCACAACTGGCACCGCCCTACAACCACATCAACGCCGTGACGACGGCTCAGCCTACGCCACCCTACTACGCACCTTGGCGCCCCTCTCGCCCAGTTTGCTACTACTGTGGAATCCGAGGGCATATATCCCGCTTCTGTCGTCGACGCATTCAAAACGAGCGGCGTGGTTAGACGCCTTCGAAAGTGACGTACCCTCATATTATCAGCGGCGACCTATTCCCAGCCCACCTCGTCGATCCTCCCCACCTCCACTATCTTCCTCTGAGCCTCGTGGGAACCATGTATCCCGACGCCGGTCCACATCCCCATACCGCCGCTCAGTTTCCCCTCTCCGCCCCGCAACCGCCATCCGGAAAACTAAGTGTTGCAGTTTGTGGAGGTCAAACTGCACTCTGCGAACTTACTAAAAGTCCTCCTGATCGCCCGTATAACGTGATTGCTGTTATCGCTGAAGGTTTACCGGTTGAAGCTTTGATTGATACAGGGGCTGCAATTTCTGTTATTCACGCTGATTTGTGCTACCATTTGCGAAAAGTGACAACACCATATGATGGGCCTGAACTCCGTGGAGCCAGT